>CM062296.1:232523777-232578531 GCA_031216915.1 Pictodentalium vernedei
GGGCATGGCACCCATCCCATGTTACTCGCAGGGACGAATTACCCCTGTGTACACAATTTGAGATCGATCAGTCAAGAAACGGAGGAGTTCACCCGGAAAAAAGATAGAGAGAGAGATATAGATAGACATTTGCATTTATATATTAGAATATGAGGTTTGGTTTTTATTAGGGATCATGGACTGGTTGCACTCACAACGACAAGGGTGTACCAGTACTATCAAATTCAGAACTGAGAACAGAAAACTGATTCTTGCAGAAGTTTGTGAGAATCCAAACTGATTCTTGAATTTCTTGTGGAGCAGGAGGAATTTTAAGGCCTGGTGATGGCATCTTCACTCTTCAGTGCCCCAAACATTAACCAAATGTCACTAATTGACCATAAAAGTCCATTTAGAAGCATTATTAACAAAAGTTATCCCCTTAATATGAAAAATATTGGAGAATTTCTCCAAAAACCGAATTGAGGATGGGGTTGGTGTCCGATATTAAAGGGAAAAAAATTGTCTGACAATTTTCTCCTAAAATCAATTAAAATATCCATTCACAACATAATTCATTCATATTCAAGTTTTTTTTATTGTGAAACATTCTTTAAAATGAAGCATATCTTCAATATGAAGCGTATCTTCAAAATGAAAGTGTCAATGACACTGCAGTTTAACTTGACTATGTGTTGTGTTTGATGAAAAGGAAAATGTTCAATTTTTATGAAAGGAGTATGAAATATGACAAGAATTGCGATAACTGAGAATATGTTAATTTCTGTTTCCTGTATGCAATGTTTTCAATAAAAATAATTTGAGGTGAAAACTGTACTAAAGGGGATGGGTTAAAGTATGCCAACCAAAGTTACCAAGTTAGAGTGAAATTATTCCAAAACAAGTCATCCTATCAAGTTACAATGAAATCCCTTAATATATATGACCTGTAGACTGTGCTAAAGGTTTTTCGGCTCCGGGCCTGTGTAGCCATCACGGTTGACTCATTGCAACCAAAAGGGGACATTCTCATCTAGACATTATACTGAGTAATCCTACAAAGTTACAATGGAATCCCTTCATAAATACGACTTGTAATCTGTGCTAAAGGTTTTCAGGTTTTGGGCTCGGGCAGGCAGCACGGTTGAACGATCGTGACCAAAAGGGGACGTTCTCATCTAGACATTATCTGGTATCACCCTACCAAGTTATAATGAAATACCTTCATAAATACGATCTGTATACTGTGCTAATGGTTTTGGGGTTTTGGGCATGGGCAGCCATCACAGTTGACAGATCGCAACCAAATGGGGAAGCTCTCATCTAGACATTATAGAGAGTCATCCTACCAAGTAACAATGAAATCCCTCCCTACTAAATATGACCTGTAGACTGTACTGAAAGTTTTTTTGGGTTTCAGGCTTGGGCAGCCGTCACGGTTGACAGATCATGACCAAAAGGGGACATTCTAATCTAGACAACATAGAGAGTCATTCGACCAAGTTATAATGAAATCCCTTCATAAATACGACCTGTAATCTGTGCTAAAGGCTTTTGGCCTCGGGCAGCCATTACAGTTGACCAATCACGACCAAAAAGGGTCGTTCTCATCAAGATATGACCTGAAACTTGCATACATATATAAAATTTTGTGATGATCGGACAAGACTACATGTACGGGGTGTAGCCTGTGCTACAGGAAAATGAAATGTGAACAGTCTGACAGATTCACAGACTTAAAGACTCACAGACTTCCACAATAGCTTATCTTGAATTTGTCACGTTAAGTTAATGGAAAAATTTAAAATATTAATTTTTATTCAACAAAAACAAAAAAATCTGATTTAACAGAAACAAAAAAGTCTTTTTGATAAACTATCCTCAGTATCCTGCTTTGCAGATGACATAACAAAATCAAAAACACAAGGTTTGCTCTTCTTGTGCCAGAACAAAAACAAGTTCCCATTTACTCAACCAATATTTGCAACACATTCACATTTACAGTATAAGCAGTAGTAATTTAATTATGGGCACAGAAGGCACAGTGCTCACATACGCCAGCATATGCCATGATTTACAGAAACTAGACTGTTCGCAGTGCATATCACTGACTGAGACAAAAGACATCTTCCCTTTTGGTCAATTCCCTTTTGGTCAATACCTTTTTGGTCAATTACCTTTTGGTCAATTCCCTCTGGGTCAACACTTTTTGCAAATGGTAATTGACCAAAAGGGAATTGACCAAAGGGTAATAAACGTCATTTTTGTTTTTGAAAAGAAATTTCTTCTTTTTTTACTTTGTTCCATTTCTTTGTGGGCAAACATAAACAATAACAACACTTTTCAAATTATATTTTATTCTGTATAACAAATTAAAAATAAAAACAACTTGCACAACAATATGAACAAGTGTAGTTATACAAACATCTCCCTAACAGCACATGAAATAGTTTGTTTGAGCACTAAAAAAAAAAACAACAAGCCTATGAAAAGCACCATTTCCTATCTCAGAGGAATAGAATTGATGAACATGGCTTCATGCAGGGGCCATATTACAATTTATTGAATTATATCAGCTTTTGATACTGTTCAGTAAAGTGCAGGAAAATAATAATTGATACATTACTCTGATTACCTAACATAGAAAATTAGTTTTAAAGGGAACACAAGTATTTATGTATGAAAATGACTTTGCCTAAACTTTTTCAACATATTTATCTACTGTTAGTCCAAGTTTGAGCTTACGATATCTACAACTGCTGTTCAGGTGCTCAGATCTGCTAAATAAGGGGTGCGGGGGGGGGGGGGGGGGGGGGGGCAAATGGATATTCAGGCACGTAGAATCTTGACCTCTGCTGAGATTCTAGCCTCTTTACAGCCCTATAGAACAACCTGCTATCTTGAACTCAGAAAACACTGCAAGGACACCCAAAATAGTCTCTCCATGGGCTACAAGACATGGAGCCTATGCTCCGTGTATTGCAGTGCATGAAAAGACCATTTAAGGGTCGTTATCGTCATGGGTTGATGGCATCTTTTAGTGGGACATAGCTTGCTATTTCACTAGTTACTTTACCACTAATGTGCTCTGGTAAAGTCTAGAGGAACGAAAAAATAGGTTATCCCAGTTTGCTTAACCCAACAAAATGGACAAAACCGCTCAGTAATTTAACTTAAATGGGGCTGCCGCAAGCTGTAATATCTTGAAGGCTTCTCAATAAAACCATGCAATTATGGATGCCATTGGAACCGGCTGATCCAAAGAGATCCATATCTGCATGGCTTGATTGAGATATACCCAACAAAATGTGTTGGTAAAAGGTTAACCATTGTGCACAAAGAAAAAGAGCATTCATGCAATTTTTATAGGCTTCCTGTCTGTATTTTGAATTGATTTGAGACATTACTCTGATTACCTAACATAGAAAATTAGTTTTAAAGGGAACACAAGTATTTACAACTATCTAAGAATTTGTTAACACATATTTCACCCTCAACAAGTATAGTTTTAAGTTTTTCAATTTTTTCATCAGTTGCTATATACTTTCCTTAAATTTCAGTGGTGGCTGGCCACAATGAAGTTGTGTAATTTTGATTTTATTTATGTTGGCTTCCTTCTTGAACACATCAACCAATTCATATAGGTTGGAGTGGGCTTTACCAATAATTTTATTTAACTTATTATACCAACCCTCTACATGATCGTTTGTTCTACATGAATGTGTTTGATTGTGATTCCATAATTTTACAGGAAAGATTGATGTTTGTGAAATCCACGTGTTCTCCATATATTCAATGAATTGACAAATCCCAGAGTATGAGTAATGTGACAATTCATCTTCTAGTTCCTCCCAGGAAGTCCTGATACATGATATTGGAACAAATGCTAACACAATGATTTTTCTTATGGAGTCTCTGAAATCACTGTCATCACCATCATAGCTAACCACTCGCCTTCTAAACAAATGTCTGCTCTTTCTTTTGGCAAAAGTGGATACTTTTTATGTCTCTGTCTTTTCAAAGAATTCTTTACGGTTTCAAATGTTGGTAATGCAGAGGCGAGTTCATGTAATCTACCATTCTGTGAGTTGATGACCTCTTCTGAAACACTGTCATATACTCTTGGAATTGGCTGTGTCTCAGTAAGAACTCTTTTTCTCATTTCGCTAACAGCAGCATCTTTTAATAATTTTCTAACATCTGGGCTGTGGTTGTGGTAACCAGTTAATGAAGTAAGTGGGTTATCACTTGTTGTTGCTTTTGCAATGCACTTGTTGGTTCTACTTTTCTCACATCTCCAGTAAACCTTTTCGTTACTTTCACGAATTTTCAAATATTTGAAATTGTCTACAACAAGAGAATTTTTTTCCTTTGGACGTTAACACAAAGGTAATCTCCTTCTCCACCATTGTATTTGGAATGAAAATACAGAATAAAATACAGATATATATAAGTTTTGAATTTCGTTTGAAGTGTGACATCAGAGAATACAAAAACTTAGAAGAAAAACAACAAAAGCTAACAATTTGTGTTAACTTTTAAACTTCTAAAAGAATAACTACCAAAACATATTGCTACCTTTAACAATATTTATAAATGGCTTGGGCTTATAAACACACACAAGCTGGAGAATTTATTCTTATAAAAACATACAATCATCACTGCAGGTAAAATATTGTTCTGTAAACACTAATACTACTAGTAAAAAACATTTTATTTCAAATCAAAACTTCAAAGAGAAAAAAAATTCAAATCTGAACACTTCGAAAATTTTGCAAAGAGTGTTGACCAAGAGGGAATTGACCAAGAGGGAATTGACCAAAAGGTAATTGACCAAAAAGGAATTGACCAAGGGGTAAATGACCAAAGGGTAATAAACCAGACAAAATTACTTAGGAAAAGATTATAATAAATTTGATTTAAAATCAAAGGTTTCTGGGAAAAAAAATAATTGAGTTTCATTTGCAAGGTACACACCAAGAAACTAGATTTGTAAGAATTTTAAGCTATACATTTTGTTTGTCTGATTCGGTTTGATTGGTGTTTAAGTCACTTTCAACAACTATGGCTACATGATTTTAGAAATTTCAGAAGGAAGAATGTTTTTGCATTCACTACACATACCTGTCACATAATTTATATAGGGATGATTTGCTGGCATTGTGCAGAGGTTTTGTCAACAAAGCTTTAGCGGGATATAAATTATGAAGTAAACAAGGAAATGGGAAATTCTTCTGGGTATTCCTTAATTATTATGTGCACTATGGTAAATGTGTACCAGTTTTGCATGTGCGCGTTATGCATTTCCATGCTGGTGTTCGGGTGCCAAAGTTTAGTATATAAATTTGTTGGAGAATGTGGTGGCCCATCCCAAAAATGTCTTGAGAAAAAAATATGTGCACAGGAAAGGGTGGGTGGGTAAAAAAAAATCTGCAAAATAAATATTTCCACCTTTGGAATAATGTTCAAGCATCCCCGCCCCCCCCCCCCCCCCCCCCCGCATCATAGGCCTACTCCTTTTCCCAAAAGGCGTCCGGAAAATGGTTGGGGGGGGGGGGGATTCGACAACGTTAGGTGTTTTCCGTTGACTATAATATATCTGACCGGCAACATTTAGACGGCACAATATAAACACTGAGGAGCACTGAAATGAAATAACGGAAACTGTGGAGTGAATATCCGTGGGTTGAAATAATACAAAAGAACGCGCAAATATAACATTTCTGTAAATAAAGACGAAAAAAGCTTAAAAAGTTCGAAACTATATTTTGTAAGTCGGTGGTGTCTGGTGAAGTAAATTTAAGCAGGTAACATATCCAATAAATTGACCAAACAGACCAGACATTACGTTTCAACACACGTTCATATCATTATGCGGTCCAATAAACAAGAAGGAATCTCAAACATGACACGAAAGTTGTCAACACACACTGAGAGAATGAAGATTCTTTGAGATTGAAATTTCAACAAAAGTGTCATTATATGGGATTATGATAAAAAACGACACGAATCTTTAAATTGCCAAAACAATCCGTGTTATTCAAGAAATAAATTGATCACTTACTGTGCACTTCTAAACTGTATGTATCAACTTTCTTTGCACATAACTGATCTGAACGATAATTTTGATACCTTCCATGCACTTTACCACTTTCACTGCAGCTTGTTTGGTTGTGTGCGTTTCAATATCAGCTCTCATCGGAATTGTCCAACCTTGGGAGTTACCTCCCCTGATGCACATACGTGCACTGAAACTCGAAGCAGAAGATCGACGTGACGGCTGCCACCTTTACATGTACAAAAACTATAAATACCAGGTACAGCCATGGATGCACCCGACTATGCACACACCCATTCGGGAAGTTAGTATTTTTAATTTTAGAAGGGTAAGGGGGATTTGAAAGTAGGACTGGGTATTTTTTTATGTTGCGCTGTGAAAGCAGAGGCCTAATATCGAAAAGGGGAACCATCAAACACCATACTCCATATAGCCTCCTGTCGGAATTTAGAAATCGGTGTTCTACAATATCCCCCATAAGGCAGGGGCCGATATAAGCCGTAACCTATAGGTTAGGTTATGGGGGAGGTTACGTGTTTCTATAAACTCGAGACATATTATTAGGTTACGAGAAGAAACTGATTACCTTAATAATTTACCTTATATCTACACTTCGGAAACCTATAGGTTACGGTATGCTAGGCACACCGTAACCTATTTTAAGGTTAGGCCTACGGTGTATGAAGCTTATATCAGTCCCTGATAAGGGGAGGGGGAACTATCCTATTTCACTCAAGGGAAATATAAATCCCCTTCTACTTTATCTGCCACCACACCAGACGTGATGTTTTTGCTACTGTATTTAGCATAATCACAGAAATTTGCAAATTTCCTCTCTACCCGTTTGTGATAGCCGAAGTCTAATAATAATAAAAAAGACAAGTGCTCACTAAAAGGTCTAATCAGCCAGTGTGAGACAGGGCTACCCATCCACAATAATAAATAAACATTTTTGTCACTGAAATTATCACCGTGAGAAGAATTTCATTCACACGTTTCCGTTTTCAAGCCCCATAGGCAAATGGTTTAGCCTAAAGACTTTAAGAGAGAAACGTTTTTAAGGTCGGGGAACAGATATTGTAAGCTGTGCACCCCCTCCGGCCTCCGCAACCAAAGCCTGACACCTCCACATCATTATTGTTTTGGTCAATCTTTAAGAGAATTTCATCAATATTTTCTATTTTCGAGATTTATGTTCTTAAAGTGTGCAAATAACAAGAAAAATGTTACTAAGGCAACACATGCCACCGCCCCCTCCCCCTTGTGACCTTCACCTTGCAGATGCGGTGGAAACTATTAAACGCGACAAACCTTCTGACTGTCCTTAACATTTGTAAAAAGTTTAACAATTGTAATATGATTCGTTTCTGAGTTATTACTGAGACACGAATATTGATGATTTTCAGTGTGCCCTTGACATGTGACCTTGACCTTACGGACCTGGCTGTGGTGTGTGACGCATCCACCCATTGTCCTTTATAATTGAACGAAGTTAGATGATTGTAGCCCTAATAGTTTTGGAGTTATGCTTGAGACACGATTTTGTGACCCTGAACATTTGAAGGTCAATTGTGACCTTCACCTTGCAGATGCGACGGAAACTGTTATACGCGACACACCTTCTGACTCTCCTTAACATTAGTAAAAAGTTTAACAATTGTACTATGATTCGTTTCTGAGTTATGGCTGAGACACGAATACTGACCGATGTTTAGTGTGACCTTAAAATATGACCTTGAAGGTACGAACCCGGCTGTGGTGTGTGACACATCCTCCCATGGTCCTTTATAATTGTGTGAAGTTTGATGACTGTGGCCCTAACCGTTTTCGAGTTATTCGCTCGGACACACACACACACACACACGGACACACGCACAGTCCAATCTCTCTCGGGGGCGCGGTGGTTCAGTTGGTAGAGGTGCAGGCTGCAAGCCGAGAGGTCCTCGGTTCGAATCCCACCTGCGGCAACCCCGTTGTGTCCTTGGGCAAGACACTTCACCCCATTGCCCACGTGGGGGCACGGTGGCGTTGTGTACTAAGGCGTACTGCACGTCGATGGCGCACCTGTCTTCAACCAACGCTAACCCTGCTTGTGTGGAGTCAGTATGTTGGGGAGCAGACAGTTGCTCGCCGTTGCTCGGTGGTTCTCTCCGGTTCCCTCCACCCATAAAACTGTCATGATTAGCAATTGTGCAGAAATATGTGACCTGAAACACCAATAAATAAATAAATAAATAAATAACACTTCAATCTCTATATGCCACCCGACTTAAGTCGGGGGGCATAAAAACATTCACACTTGAAGGGAGCTATCGTGACCTGAGTAACTTTCCTGTATTGCAAGTTCTTATTTCCCCTCAGATCATCATTTTGAAGAGATTCGCATCCATTCTTCAGTCTCACATGCTCAAGTTGGGAAGAGAAAAAAAATCTTTAGGGCGGGTACCTGGAAGAGTGACCTGTACCCCAGTCCCAGCACACACAACAGACACTTGAGGCCATGTAATTTGATCTTTAAAATTATGATTTGAGACTGACAAGTTTCACGACTTCCGAAACCCGATATTTTTTTAGCACAGTCTACAGGTCGTATTTAATATGGAGGGATTTCATTGTAACGTGGTAGGTTGACTCTGTATGATGTCTAGATGAGAACCTCCCCATTTGGCAGCGATCTGTCTACCGTGGCGGCTGCTCGAGCCCAAACCCCCAAAACCTTTAGCATAGTATTTATGGAGGGATATCATTGTAACTTGGTAGGATGACTCCATAAAATATCAAAATGAGAAAGTCCCCTTTTGGTCGCGATTGGTGAACTGTGATGTGTACAGGGGCCCGAAGCCCGAAAACCTTTTGCACAGTCTACAGGTCGTATTTATGAAGGGATTTCATTGTAACTTGGTTGGATGACTCTCTATAATGTCTAGATGAGAACGTCTCCTTTTGGTCGCGATTGTTCAACCAGAACCTGAAAACATTTAGCACAGACTAGAGGTTGTATTTATGAAGGGATTTCATTGTAACTTGGTAGGATGACTCAGTATAATGTTTAGATGAAGGCGTCCCCTTTTGGTTGCGAACGGTCAACCGTGATGGCTACACAGGCCCGAAGCCCAAAAACCTTTAACACAGTGTACAGGCCGTATTTATGAAGGGATTTCATTGTAACTTGGTACGATGACTCGGTATAATGTCTTGATAAGAACTTCCCATTTTGGTCGGAGTTTGTCAACCATGATGGCTGCCCAAGCCCGAAAACCTTTAGTACAGTCTACATGTCATATTTATGAACGGATTTCATTGTAACTTGGTAGGATGACTCGGTGTAATGTCTGGATGAGAACGTCAACTGTGATGGCCGCACAGGCCTGTGACCTAGATTTGTTTAGCACAGTCTACAGTTCATATTTATGAAGTGATTTCATTGTATTATTATTATTTACTGGTGTTTAAGGTCACATACTTCTGCACAATGGCTAATCGTGACCACACCATGGAGATAAAGTCAAGGTCAGTCAATCGTTTATGCCCCATGTTGCCTATTTTAGAGGACTTGCACACCAAGCATTAGTGAATGGGTCCTATTTTACCAGTAAAACGGAGCTTCTTTACCATAGTAAACAAGCACTGCCTCACTTCCCGGGGTTCCCGCTGGGGAATTTCATTGTAACTTGGAAGGATAACTCGTTATGATGTCTAGATGAGGCTTTCCTAATTTGGTCACGATCAGTCAGCCGTCACCGCCACATGGTTACGCGACCTGGATTCATTTAGCACTGTGTTCAGGTTCTTTTTAAAGGGATTTCGTTGCGGTAACCGGTTATCGTCAGATCACCTAAGTTAAGCAACGTCGAGCCCGGTTAATCATTGGATGGGTGACCGTCTGAGCGATCACTTCGGACGCCCGCGTTGTGTCCTTGGGCAAGGCACTTAACCACGATTGTCCACATGGGGGCACGATGACGCCGTGTACTAAGTCGTACTGCACGTCGATGGTACGCATGTCTTCAACCAATCTAACCCTGCCTGTGCTGTAGTGCAGAGTTACGATGTTAGGGAGCTGGCAGCTGCTCGGTGGTTCTCTCCGGGTACACCGGATTCCTCCACCCGTAAAACTGTCACGGTCATGATTAGCCATTGTGCATAAGTATATGACCTTAAACACCAATAAATAAATAATAAATATAAAGGGATTTAATTGTAACTTGGCAGGATAACTCGGTACGATATCAAGATGAGACTGTCCTTTTTTGGTTATGATCGGTCAACCGTAACTGCCGAGCCGTCGTTTGACAAAGATTCCTTTAGCAAAGTCTACGACTTTATATCTATGGAGGGATTTCATTGTAACTTGATAGGATGACTCGTTTTCGAATAATTTCACTATAACTTGGTTACTTTGGTTGACATACAATAACTGTGAGGGCCACAGTAACCCACTCCTCAATTCTTTAGTACAGTCTACACCTCAAATTAATTTTATTGAAAACATAGTACACAGGGGACAGAAATTAACATATTCTCAATTATCACAATTCTTGTCGTATTTCATAATTCTTTGATTAACATTGAACATTATCCTTTTCATCAAACACCACACACAGTCAAGTTAAGCAACAGTGTCATTGACACTTTCAATTTCGCTATCCTCATTTATTTCTCTTTTGAAATTAAACCCTTTGTTTTAAACCGATTTTTTTACATCAATGGCGAGGATGAATGAATGAAAAGGTCCAGCGCACCGAAGGCGCGCAGAGACGATATGGGATTGAAATCCCTTTCGACCCGAATAACTTTATTTGCTTTATAGCTTTATTTGTTTATGAATCCACGAGAGTCAGAAGCGAGAGCCAATAATCTTATTTAGTTTGAGTGTGCGCATTGGCAGTAGGGCAGTGGGTTGAGATCCTCGAGAACCTCTAACTAGAAGATGGCTAGGAATTTTGCATAACTACAAGAATTCTGCTCCGTGTTTGCTCAGAGAAGGGACATATTTATGGTAATACTGAAACCACAGTTTGATGGTTATTTTAGAAAAAAGAAACCCAAACAGTCGCTGGTTTGGGAGCAGTCCCAGAATATTATCCTTAACGGTTACAAAAAGGAAAGAATCCACCAATATGTGTTCTTGAAAGCTGGGAGTTATCCATCAGCCTATAAGGCAGAGCGGATGATGAGCCTTGGTCATCTGGTCTGCTTTCATGGGGAACAGATAAGAGGGAGACGGGAGGATGAGAGGACCCCCTCCCCCCCAAAAAAACAAAAAACAAAAACAAACAAAAACAAAAACAAACAAAGACAAGCACCCCCCCCCCCAACCACACTCACAGACACACACTATAAGCCCTTAAAGGGATGTCACATCTTTATTCAAATGTTTATTTATGTAAAATCTACACTGGTCCCAGCCAGGCGAGCTTGTTTCAATCCTTGCTTGGTGTTTAGTGGTTTCGTGTGTTTGTCAACAGAAAGAAGGTTGGTTGTTCCAATTCCCCATACGATTAGTCTGCTACACGTATTTCCAGTTTTCCTTGCGTCTTCTAGATAGGAGTGTTGCAAGAAAATTAACGAGTGTTCAATTAGAAGAGTTGCAGGCGGAGAGATAGATAGGAATCCGCTATTGTATAGAATTCAAAGCTTATGTTTCCGTAGTCTATTCCGGATTACATGGAATGGTGTGTCATGCGCAGTGAAGATACAGAATAGTGATCACAAGGAAACAGCAAACTGCGCTTTAAATGTAAACCAGAATGGAATTTGAGGAAGTGGCGCTCGCAATTTTTGTTGATGATGTTGTCAGTGACAACATGGATTCTGTTTTGCTCATCTCAGTGCCACATCTGCATAAATGGATATGTAGGTCAATATGACCAGATTAAAAAGAAACAATTTACGAAGAAACGCTGGACAGAGCACTTGAGTTTTATTATTTCGACTCCCATTTGCTCAGGGGCGTGGCCAGAATTCTATAATTGAGAGGGGGGGGGGGGGCTAGCCATTTCTTTTTTTGTGGGGGCATACCATGATATTTGTAATGTTGTAGGGTTTCGGGGGTCCTTGCCTAGTCCAAGCTAGCACCCTACCGTCGTTACCCCCCTCCTCCCACTCCCCTTCATGGAAGCGGGAGGAGGGGGGTAACGACCGGAGGTCCTAGTTGGTACAAGGGCGTGGGAGGAGGCGGGTGACGACCAGAGGGGCCTAGTTTGGACAAGGCTTTCCCCGAGAAAAGTTTGCAAAATTTATTGCTCCAAGATCGAATATGAGGCAATTGTAGCATATGTAGCCCTATATTGGAGGGGTGGAGAGCATTTTGGGGTTCTTAAGTTGTTTGAAACTTGCATTGGATCAATGTTTTGGGGAGGGGATGCGAAAATTTGGGGGGCGGCATGTGCCCCCCACCCCCGCCCCATGGCTACGCCACTGCATTTGTTATGCCGTGGTCTGAAGCTGATTCTTTGCCGAGGAATTAATGCCTCCAACCCTATCATGTTCCGGATTGATTTTGAAACAAGGAATATTTGGGGGTTTTTGTTCTTTTTTTTTTATTCCACTGCCGACTGAAATTGTGCCCCTTCTCCACTTTTTTTTAACTTCCGCCGCCCCTGGGTGAGGGGGAGGGATTACTTCAGGGAAGTGGGAGGTTGTGATAACGACCACAGGGTCCCAGATAGGACAGAGAAGTTTGAGGAGGGGGTAACGACCAGACCAACCGTGTCAGGATAGGGCCTCCGTCGAGAAAAAATTGCAAAGTTAAGTGCTCTAAGATCGAATCTGATGCAATCGCAGCATGTGTAGCCCTATACTGGAGAGCATTTGGGTCAATATTTCTTTTTTATTTAGGGGGGTGGGGGCTGCTAAAGTTTTAGGTTGACCTGAGTCTCCAAACCCACCCCCTACCCCCTCCCCCCCCCCCACACTCCCATGGCTACGCCACTGGCAAGGACGCCTGCTGATCCGGGAGATTGGGGACAGGTTCTCGCCATTGTGTTCATACAACTCTGCTCCTCGTTGACGTTATTTGAGCGAGAAGTTAAAAAAAACAATTTCAGTATTTGGTGTCCACTATTTGTTGGTTATGAGTACACTGAGAACCAGCAAAGCCTGTCTGTGCACTCTCACCACAGAGTTCCCGTGAACAAAAAGGTCATGTTATTTATTTATTGATGTTTAAGGTCACATATTTATGCACAATGGCTAATCATGACCGTGACAGTTTTACGGGTGGAGGAAGCCGGAGTACCCGGAGAGAACCACCGAGCAACGACGAGCAGCTGCCAGCTCTCCAACATCGTAACTCCGCACTGCAGCACAGGCAGGGTTAGATTGGTTGAAGACATGCGTACCATCGACGTGCAGTACGCCTTAGTACACGGCGTCATCGTGCCCCCACATGGGCAATGGGGGTGAAGTGTCTTGCCCAAGGACACAACGCGGTTGCCGCAGGTGGGAGTCGAACCGAGGACCTCTCGGCTTGCAGCCTGCATCTCTACCTACTAAGCCACCGCGCCCCCAGAAGGTCATGAATGCATCGCCGCGTTGTTAAGGTTCGATCTCACCAGGGGGAAGGGGAGCAACCTCACACAGCCTGGCTATAGAGTTATAATGAGGCGGGGTGGGGGTGCGGATGAAGAAAGGTTTCCAGATCTTCAGTTTTCAGAATTTTGGCGTTTGTAGGATTTGAGCCTTGTAACCAAGTTGGTTGTACTCCATACCCCCCCCCCCCCCCTCGACGTTCATCATTTTAGGATTTCACATCCAGATGTAATGTTCTGTCACAATAATCGGGGTTTCGGGCCAAGGGGAAATAAATGAGTCAGTTATGGGCGGTCAAAGGGTGGTCGCTTCGCAAAAAAAAAAATGAATTCCAGGGTCCAAAAAATTCTTTTATTCAATTTGGGGGTGGGTCAACGGGCCTGTTGTTTAATTGACTCCATAGTTTTTTCTCTTTATTTTCATCAATTATTTGTGGGTATGCTGTGTTTAAATATTTTGCTGAATTCCATGTACCTAACATATTTGTTATTGTCTCGATCGTTCAAACGTTTTTGGAGAATACAGCGAACGGGGAAATATTTTCCACTATTTGTTGGTAATTGCGCATGTCAGGAATAAAAGGTAAACCATCTAAACCTGCTCGCGAGGTGGTTTACTCAGAATGATTCGGAATGATATTCCAGAACGTCGGTTTGCAAAGAAAACAACCAGATTGATAATCCGAGTTGTCTGCGCATGCCCGGAATAAACCGTGTATTCTGGAATGGACTACGGAAACATGAGTAAAGAAAGTAGGGGATATCCAAACTGATGTTGATATTTTCGGAAAATGGTATTGGATACGCGTGATTGGACACATCAATATGTTACCAAGTTTAGTGTGGATCATGAATGCCAACGGCCCACGAAAACCTCGTGCAGGTTTTTCGCACGAGCGCCGCGATGATGTTTGTGTGGTACGTTTTAAAATTTTCATTTGTACTGGACGAGCTTTTTCTGAGATCTCATCGTTCTTTTCTTGGTATAAAGACGTTCATCAATAGTTTCTGGTCGAAACGTAACTTTTGAGGTATGCGACGACTCAGACGTGGCGAACGTTTACGTACCGTTGGTATGTTGGAAACAGGCAACAGACAGACTGCAGTGGCTCAAATTCTTAACGTCACTCAATCGGTGATTAGCAGTTTGTGGTCACGCTACCGCCAGACAGGCAATGTTGATGACAGGCGTCGGTCAGGTCGTCCAAGGGCGACAACTGCTAACCAGGATCGTTTCACCCAAACAACAGCATTACGTAACCGCTATCAAAATGCCTCAGAAATTGGACAGGAGCTGCACCGAGCGACAGATGTGAGAGTCAGTGGTCAGACTATCCGAAATCGCCTACACAGCTGGAATTCGTACGCTCGACGACCTCGAATAATTCCACGTTTGACTGAACGTCACATCGAAACAAGGCGTAATTGGTGTGGAGCAGGGCAGCGCTGGGACAATCGTCGGTGGAGCAACGTCATGTTTTCCGATGAATCGAGGTTCACTCTTGACTTCCACGACAGGCGAAACAGAACGATGCCATGACGTAACCGTTAGGCAGCACGACCAGTTTGGTGGTGGATCGGTTATGGTATGGGTGTGGGGGTGGGGGGCATAACCATGACAAGCAGAACAACATTACATTTCATCCGAGGGCGTGTCACAGGGCTGTACTGCCGTGACATGTTAGCAGCTCATGTGGTGCCATTTGCGTGACGTCACGGCGGTCGATACATTTTCCAAGATGACAATACAAGAGCACACAGGGCCCGTGTGGCTACAAAGTTCCTCCAGGAGCGGAACATCACTACACTGCCTTGGCCAGCACAAAGGCCAGACCTTTCACCAATCGAGCACGTCTGGGGTATGCTTGGCAAGTGCCCACGACAACGCCAATAGCCCCTACCAATGTCTAGGAACCAGCCGCTGCACTGCAGGTAGAATGGAATAACATCAGTCAAGTTCATATTGGACGTTTGGTGAGAAGTATGCCACGTCGAATCCGCGCTTGCCGAGGGGGATTTACAAGGTATTAAGGTCTTGGAATGAATGTGTTAAATTCTCTGACTGACCGTCCATGACTTCTACAGCTCAGTGCGTGGAATGTGTGATTGTCAGACACCCAACTATCGCTGGAATCATTCGCCAGATACCACTGTGCAATGCCACAACAGTAGTATGTCGCGGGCTTTTGAGGACTCATCAGCCGGACCCCGGATGTGACGTCATTTCCATGTGACCTAGTGGCGCCATGTTGTGTTGTTATGGTAACCCGCGTGAGCGGTCATGTTGTGACGTCAAAGTGATACGTGCTGTTAGTGCGCATGAGCAGCTCGTGTTGTTAGGGTGATATGCGTTTCCGACGTCCATTTTTTATACTGGGGGCCGCCATCTTGGTTTCTATGGTAGCACGTGGTTTCTATGTGATCCAAAGGCTTCTTATAGGATAGGGGTACGTTCGGAGGGTATGTTCCTTTGTACAAGAGTAATTTCTCGATTCGAAGAATTACCCAAATAAACCCGACAATCCCTTCAAATCACCAAAAACGACTTTATTTAGTACGGATTCCCCCAGAATCCTTTTTAGGGCGGCCATATCATGGTACCCCCCCCCCCCCCCCAGGTACCAAGAAGGCCCCGGTGTAAGTTCGATTGAAGTTGAGTGGTTTTTCTGGTTCAGAATTTCCCCAGAGTCCATATTTACTTCGTAGAATTACCACAAACAACCCCATAATTGTTTACTTGGCTCTGGTTTCCAGTAATTTCTCGATTTCTACCTATGCATCTACAATCTCTGTTATGACTTGTTTGTTCTATTTATTCTGACTTCCCTAAACATGTTTATGTTCTATTATACACATTACAGGTAGCACATAGGCACATGTTGGATGTGCCAATATGTGCTTATGTGAAAAGGCTCAATATGACACAATGTGCACTAGCACGTACGGGTATTTGAGGATACATATGGCCTGGTATTGTATTATTTGGGGATACCTTCCAGAGAATCCCTTTTTTGTCTTATGTGCGTATGTGAAAACGCACAATATGACACATTGTGCACTATCACATAGGCACATGCTGGATGTGCAGATATGTGCTTATGTGAAAATGCCCAATGTGACACATTGTGCACTAGGACATACGGGTATTTGAGGATACCTATGACCTGGTATGGTATTATTTGAGGATACCTATAGAGAATATCTTCTGGAGAATCCCTTTTTAATCGTGTGTCACGTTGTGCACTAGCACATAGGCACATTCGGGTATTTGGGGATACCTATGACCAGGGTCCTATACAGCTCCTATATGGCTCCTAGCTCCTATATGGCTACTAGCTCCTATACAGGTAGTCTTATCAACGCCTTCCATCTTGCCTCCAACTACCTGTCCTATAATTAGCTTCTACAGCAATCTTGTGCCATTGCGGCCTTGTACCAGTACTATTGGCTATACTATCATCCATTAATATTGACTTGTAACACTACTTCCTAGCTATACCTTCGCCCAGGATTTCAAATGTTCAATCAGATTGCTTCATTTCCCCTGTATAACACGTATACATATAGACAGGCTATATAAGGGATTCCGTAAGTGGGATTCCGTAAGTGGGATTCCTAGTCGATTCCGTAAAGATGGATTCCGTGTTTTAACATTTTAACAGAACATAACAAAGTGAACGAAGATCGAACTAGTTGGATTGATCGAACACAACCAAGATCGAAGTGAACAAGATATATCAAAGCGAACAGAGACTAGAACAAAGTTTAAGTGAATGAACCCAATATAACTTTATCTTAACATCCTATAAACTCATTAAAGTTTTGATCTCTATTTTTGAACAATACCCCCTAAATATAATGCCGTGGTCACGGGGGAGGAACTGTTCCATGAAAGAGACTCCTGTTCCGACTTTACGGACGGTTCGCTTGCGATTAAATCTACAGTTTGTTACCGACTTTGGCCGTTTTTCATCGACAGATATGAAGAAAATATGGTGAGTATTCTATAGATATAATGTTTCTTGAATGAAAGGTCGTTTCTCCGGCAGGTAAAAAGGTACACCATGTCACGTTGTCATATGCAATAGATCATTATCTAAGTTTACACAGTAAAATGTCCACGAACACTAGATTTTCACTGAAAAAAAAAATTAAAGACTGGTGATACGTTGACATTTTAGAGACCACTTGAGTTTACAGAGGTGAACAGTTTCACCTAGCAGTACAAAAATACCTTGTTTTAACATTGTATGCAAATTTAGAATGAACAGTCGAAATGTAATCCTCTACAATGCTATCAAGTTGAACCTCGTGTAAGCTCCAGTTGGCTAAAAGTGAAGATCCAGTTCGCTCAACAAGAAAAATTATAGGCTCCAGCTCACTTCATCGAAAATCGTCCATTTATCTTGGCAGCATAACTGACGATTTTAACAACGATATTGTGAGCAATATTGTATTGATTCACCTGAGCACTACCACATTTTGTTTAAAATTGTCATATAAGCGACCAGGACCGCTGTGGGTACGTTTTGCAATAATTTTGTGACATTAAACTACTGAGTGTAATTTTATATATACATCATAATTCACAATTCGCAATGTGCCTGCTCAAACAATCGTTTTCTCCACCCAATATTTATTACACTAGTCTTTGCTGGCCTGCAAAACCAATTTTGCAACAAGCCGTGTGATACTATGCATGTTACGTTGCATGGTTTAGAGTTTGAGACGAAGATTCATCAACTTTTAAAGGTGGATAAATCCTCGTGTCAGTCTCAAAATTAAGCAGCAAACATTTTATGAATATGGCCTCGGCGGTACAGTTCACGTGATAGCCCCGCTGAAGTACTTTTGTAGAAACAAATTGGGGATTGGGCAGACAATTAGATTTTATGATCTTTTAGTTTCTATAGGATTTTATGGGATAAATTTAGAGTCATATAATACAAGTTGTTATACATGTAGCTTTTATATATTATAATATATTGGATTTTTGTTTGGGCTACAGGATATATTAAGTGGTAGCAGGCAAGGGGCATATGAGATCCATCAAATCTTGGAAACTCTTGTGACAAAGCGAACCGCTCTGATCAGCAGTGAACTGGCGCGTTTTGCATGAATGTTTTGAGCTCAAAATCTCGGTCGTCCGGATCCCTTGGGATGCTGTCGAACTTAAAATATTCTGAGAGTGATTATATCTTGCCGGATACCTCAGATTTCATTGAAGAAAATATTTATATGGAAGAAAACGAGGCTTACAGAATTACTGTATCAATGGGATTTCTGTACAAAATATAGCTTCTGTTAAAACGCACGTCAACTTTACAATTTGTCCCCTTTGTTTCATCTTGTCCTTCAAATGGACAGTAGAGATATAGTTTTATATGAAACGAAACTTATTTGAATCAAATGATTTTAATATGTACCTGCAATCTTCCATTTTTCAACTTTCTGTCAGAAATTCATTCGCTAGCGAACTGTAACAAATCGGGAAAGAACTGGTTAAAAGGTCGGAACAGGAGTCTCTTTCATGGAACAGTTCCTCCCCCGTGGCGGTAAATGAACAAAACGAAGATCCAACACAACCAAGATCGAAGTGAACAAGATATAACAAAGTGAACAAAGATGTGAACTTAATTCTTTCAATAGGGAAGGGGAATACCCTCGAGTGTTAAAATGTTAAAATTTGTGATCAATTGTACCAAATGCAGCACTGAGGTCTAAAAGCATGATACCTCCCTACTATCCATTGCTAACAGATCATTCTGGACACGGAGTAGGGCTGTTTCGGTATTGCACTTTGGGTGGTAGGCTGACTGATAGACCTCCTTAAGATTCATCCTCGACAGATGCTCGCGAATTTGCACTGATACTACCCCTTCAGTTACCTTAGAATTAAACGAAAGGATCGACAAGACCTATAGTTTTTTAATACTTCGGATTCTAATCCTGTTTTCTTCAATAATGGGGTAACTAGTGCATGCTTCATGCTGGATGGAAAATGTCCAGTTTCTAAGGATTGATTTTCAATATTCAGTAAGGAGGGTAGTAGACACGGCAAGCCTAATTTAAACAGCTTTGTGGGTATGGTGTCAAGAGGGCATTGCTTTGATGCTGAACCCTTGATTATTTGACTAAGCTCTTCAGAAGATAATAGCCTAAATGAACTAAACTGTCCAGCCGCCGATGCAGTATCCCCATCTTGGGACGTGTCCCAATTCGTGGATGGTGCATCAGCAACAGGACAGGCTAGATCGGATCTTGATAGACAAACTGCATATTGTTGAGAGTTGGTTTTGTGAACCCTTTGCTGATGCATGGTTATTGTCATGGAGACCTCCATCAGAGGTACAGAGTACACCAACTTGTAATGATTCTCCGTAACAAACATTCTCATGGCATTGCCCCTCATGGCTATTAAAATTACACCTAATGAATATGACGCAGAAAAAGCGTTCTCAACGTTTCAAGGGGTCAATGTCCAAGAAAAACTATATCATCTTTAAATCTAGTTTGCGAGAACAAACCAATTCAAACATTGGTCTTTGTGTATTCAGCATGTAGATTTGTTTTACATCAAGCGCCAACTACGAAGCACCAATCATTGTTCTTTGTTTGTTAACAGTTTATCCATTTAATGTAATTCTTATCAAAATATTTCACTTACTTAATCTTTTTTTATCTTGCTTAATCTTTTTTATAATCTTTCTGGAAGATAATAAATTATTTGTTACTAGTTTATTTGTTGTGAATAAACAGTGAGTACATAATAATCAGGAAATTATTTTATAAATGTAAATAATATAGCCTTTTTCTTTTTTACATGAGCTACATTTTTATAATTTGTGAGTTTTTTTGCAACTAAAATACTTAAAAGAGCACGGTAACACTAAATTAAAATATCATACTTTGATTGAAACAGGGGACCATCTACAATGCTTCATTGCAGATGGCAACTTGTTGTACTCACAGGACGATACATGGTTAATTTGTTCTCATTTATGATCAGATTCTATTTGGAACTAAAATCTTTCATTTGGCACCAACAAAAAAATTTCAGACCAGCATGAACACTGGTCACGTTAGGTAAACAGTAACAGTTAATGAAATAATTTCAAAAATAGAAATTAATTCAATTCTACTTTCGAAACCAACACACTCACAATGCTATGATGTCATGTTGAATTCTGACATCACATACATGTGTGTTATGTGCACATGGTGCTTGTGCAGAATCTTTTATCGCAACGGGGCTCATTTTTGGGAAGTATAGCTACGAGACATGCTTGCACGATGCATAGCTATACTTCCCCAAAAATGAGTCGAGTCATGATAAAAGATTGTATACAAGCACAGTGAGCATGTTACACTTTTATCTACCCTTCAGTCAGCAAAACCCATAACCATGACTTCTCAAAAATACATGTAGTCCTTAACAAACAAAAAGCCACACTCTAACACTGTCAGTTTTTGAAAGGAATGACTTGTGATTACCAGTACCACTGGCTCGCATGTGTTCATTTCTGGCGACATCATGTAACTTGTATTGTTATTGCAACAATGATAAAAATCTTTTATCGCTGAAGTTTTATCACTACTGATATTGCTGTTTGCGATTGCTTTTTTCGCTAAGTGGCAGACAAATGAATTTATCAGACATGTTGCAGATGATATTTCGGCAATAGGCTATTTTATTATGATTATCGTGACAATAACTTTTTTAAAAATAATTTTATAATGAAAAGATTTTTCAATACGGTCTTGGGACATCCTGACTAACTTAACACCTTGAAACCCTAAAGTACACTTTTTCTCTCTGGCAGGAAGGATAAGTTACACTTTTCTAGGTCACCTCACCCAATCCCAACTTGTGTCCTATTCTACACTTTCTACTCTGCCTCTAGGTTAGCAACAATCTGTATCCAATGTTTTCGAACATTGTTTCTCCGTGAGATGGCAGGTAGACAGCCGATCTTGTTATGTCATCTCCTTGCTGTATACATTTTATGTTTTCTCATTGAAACTTTTATACAATTAATGTAATGTAATGTACAAGTTTGTACACAGCTAAATCCATCCATACATTGTGAATGTGTGGAGTAACCAATCAATATTTTCAATGTGCAGCCCGAAGATAGCACGCTGAAAATATTAATTGGTCTACTCCCAGGTAATGGGGGCGTGGTGGCTCAGTAGGTAGAGGTGCAGGCTGCAAGCCGAGAGGTCCTCGGTTCGAATCACACCTGTGGCAACCACGTTGTTGTGTCCTTGGGAAAGACACTTCACCCCCATTGCCCGCGTGGGGGCACAGTGACGTTGTGTACTAAGGTGTAGTGCACGTCGATGGTGCACTGTCTTCAACCAATGCTGACCCTGCTTGTGTGGAGTTTGTATGTTGGGGAGCTGACAGTTGCTCGCCATTGCTCGGTGGTTCTCTCCGGGTACTCCGGCTTCCTCTACCCATAAAACTGTTGAGGTCATGATTAGCCATTGTGCAGAAATATGTGACCTTAAACACCAATAAATAAATAAATAAATATACTCCCAGGCAATGAATGTGCACTCTTCCAATTGCTGTCATTGAACTGACTTGAAAGACACCATCACAGTTGACATGGTAACTACATGAACTCTTCACTGGCTACTCCAATATCTACTGAAACATTTTTAGAATTGTAGTGTGACAGTCGAGACTATCAAACAACCTATGTGTTTTAAAAATACTTTTCCTAAAATGTTTCATCAACATAACATAGCAATGTTGTAGTCAATTACATGTATTTTGGTGTTTAGGAATAGTGGTCAACTGCACTATATTAATGAGTTCGATCCATATTTCCTCCAGGTAAATTTTAATCCTGGTGAGGTACTTTCATAAGATTGTATTTTATCACTTTATTTCACAGCATGAATGCACAATGTGTTTGTAAATGGTGGCCATGTGTTGTAAACTGCCTTGGGAAATTCATGACTAAGTAAAAGTTCACTTGGACTCTTTTATATACTGGCAAATATTTTACTTTTTCTTACTTCTTAACTGGTTGAGTGCTACATAATTTTTCAAAGATGATTATTTATTTACATGCATTTATTGATTGGTGTTTAAGGTCACATATTCCTGCACAAAGGCTAATCATGACTTAACAGTTTTACGGGTGGAGGAAGCCGGAGTAACCAGAGAGAACCACTGAACAACTGTCAGCTCCCCAACATACCAACTCCACACAAGCAGGGTAAGCATTGGCTGAAGACAGGAGCAAATCAACGTGCAGTACGTTTTAGTACACATCACCGTGCCCCCACTAAGACAATGGGGGTGAAGTGTCTTGCCCAAGAACACAACACGGTTGCCACAGGTGAGAACTGAACCTAGGGTCTCTTGGCTTGCAGCCTGCACCTCTACCTACTGAGCCACTGAACCCCCCTCAAAAATGATTTTTAACATATTTTTTTTAAAGATACCATTCTACCAAAATGGGTGGGCTTAGTTTATGCTCTTCATAAAAAATTGTTTTATTACCATTTATTGGAGAGTGCTTGTTAGCACTCTCCAATAAATGGTGATGAAACAATTTTATATCAAACTTTTTTTTCTATGGCTGAGCAAACACAAGCTAATCCATACAGAGTAAAGCCACTAAAGTGGCTTTCAGCAATTTTCAAGAATTGGAGGACATACCAATATCAGTATTTGTCCTGGTGGCATTAACATTCTGTCAGGCATTTGACTTCAGCCATTTCCTTCAGGGGTCCAATTGGGGGTAGGCTTAGTTTATGCTCTTCATAAAAAATTGTTTTATTACCATTTATTGGAGAGTGCTTGTTAATTTTCAAAAGAGCCTTGTAAGTGGCTTCTAGCACTCACCCAGTTAAAGTTTTAATCTCTTGAACATAGGTTTGAATTTGAGAAAATACCGCTACTGGAATATCAATATCAGTATTTGTCCTCATGGCGTTAATGTTCTGTCAGGCATTTGACTTCATCCGCTTTCTGCAGGGGTCCAAATGCGACCTTTTTGCGTAATTCTGGCAGAAGTCATATTACCTGGTAGAATCTTAACACTATAAAAGTAGAAGTTTGTGTACAAGCAGAGCTGAAATTCCATGGGGAAGCGACATATCCCAAGAGGATCATTTCATTTTAAATGCAAAACCACTTTTATTTTTTATATTTAGTTTCTTTTGTTAGCATTATGAAGTCTTGGATGCAAACGTAATATTTTATTTATTTTAATCATTGTAGGCTTGGTAAACCAGTAATGGAAGCCCAAAGCCTATAGTGGCTGAAGCATAACTGGTTGAGTGAATTATTGGAGAGTGCCAATAGGCCCTTGCCAATAAATAGCAACCAAACAATTTTGTATAAAAAAATTTCAACTGCTGAGCAAACATCAAGCTAAGGCATACTATGTAAAGCCACTAAAGTGGGTTCCAGCAATTTTCAATACAGACCATGACAGTGGCTTCCAGCACTCAATCAGTTCTGTTTATTTCCATTTGACATATTTTATTTATTTACTTGCCAAGCGACACCTTATAATTTTATTTAGTAAGATATAAAACTATTTATAATTATTTTCCAGAGCCCTTATATTATTTGTTTAGTTTTGGCAGTACATGAATTATATGAGAAGCATGACCCACCCCCACCTCATATGGCCCTAACCAATTGTTAAGTCCAAGAACAAGGAGGCTAAAGAAACCAGTGTTCATTGTGGCTGAGAAGATGCAATATTTTATATTAGATCATAATTAATCTCGCAACCCATACATGTACCTTGTACCACCTCTCCCATATCCAATTTTAAGCTAACTGGAGTACATAGAGGTTCCCTTTACAAAGGTATTCAATTGCAAGTATCCCAAACCCTTTTATTAAGTACACATTTCATCAATTATATAATCCTACCATGGGTATGTGTGTGTGTGAAACAATACTTTCTGACAATGTAAGGCCTGTAACTAAGGAAAAATGAAAAGGATAATGTTCAATGTTTATGAAAGGATTATGAAATACGACAAGAATTGTGATAATTGAGAATATGTTAATTTTTGTTCCCTGATTGCGATGTTTTCAATAAAAATAACTTGACATGTAGACTGTTCTAAAGAACTGAGGAGTAGGTTAATGTAGCCCTCACAGTTAATGTATGTCAACCAAAGTTATCAAGTTACAGTGAAATTATTCCAAAACGAATCATCCTGTCAAGTTACAATGGGATCCCTTCATAAATACGGCCAGTAGACTGTGCTAAAGGTTTTCAGGCTTCGTGCCTGTGTAGCCATTACGGTTGATCGATCGCAACCAAAAGGGGATGTCCTCATCTAGACATTATACTGAGTCATCCTACCAAGTTACAATGAAATCCCTTTGTAAATATGATCAGTAGTAGTCTATGCTAAAAGTTTTCGGGTTTTGGGCTCGGCAACCATCACGGTTGAATGTTCGCTACCAAAAGGGGATGTTCTTATCTAGACATTATCTGGAATCATTCTACCAAGTTACTATGGAATCCCTTCATAAATATGACCTGTAGACGGTGCTAAAGGTTTTTGGGCTTTGGGCCCCTGTAGCCATCACAGCTGACCAATCACAATCAAAAGGGAACATTCTCATCTAGACATTATATGTAGTCACCCTACCAAGTTACAATGAAATCCCTCCATAAATACGACTTGTAGACTGTGCTAAAGGTTTTGGGGTTGTGGGCTCGGCGGCCATCATGGTTGACAGATTGGGCCAAATGGGGAAGTTCTCATCTAGACATCATATGGAATCATCCTACCAAGTTACAATGAAATCCCTCCATATTAAATATGACCTGTTGACTGTGCTAAAAGTTTTTTGGTTTCAGGCTTGGGCAACTGTCATGGTTGACAGATCATGACCTCATATGGCCCTAACCAATTGTTAAGTCCAAGAACAAGGAGGCTAAAGAAACCAGTGTTCATTGTGGCTGAGAAGATGCAATATTTTATATTAGATCATAATTAATCTCGCAACCCATACATGTACCTTGTACCACCTCTCCCATATCCAATTTTAAGCTAACTGGAGTACATAGAGGTTCCCTTTACAAAGGTATTCAATTGCAAGTATCCCAAACCCTTTTATTAAGTACACATTTCATCAATTGTATAATCCTACCATGGGTATGTGTGTGTGTGTGAAACAATACTTTCTGACAATGTAAGGCCTGTAACTAAGGAAAAATGAAAAGGATAATGTTCAGTGTTTATGAAAGGATTATGAAATACGACAAGAATTGTGATAATTGAGAATATGTTAATTTTTGTTCCCTGATTGCGATGTTTTCAATAAAAATAACTTGACATGTAGACTGTTCTAAAGAACTGAGGAGTAGGTTAATGTAGCCCTCACAGTTAATGTATGTCAACCAAAGTTATCAAGTTACAGTGAAATTATTCCAAAACGAGTCATCCTATCAAGTTACAATGGGATCCCTTCATAAATACGGCCAGTAGACTGTGCTAAAGGTTTTCAGGCTTCGTGCCTGTGTAGCCATTACGGTTGATCGATCGCAACCAAAAGGGGATGTCCTCATCTAGACATTATACTGAGTCATCCTACCAAGTTACAATGAAATCCCTTCGTAAATATGATCAGTAGTAGTCTATGCTAAAAGTTTTCGGGTTTTGGGTTCGGGCAGCCATCACGGTTGAATGTTCGCTACCAAAAGGGGATGTTCTCATCTAGACATTATCTGGAATCATTCTACCAAGTTACTATGGAATCCCTTCATAAATATGACCTGTAGACGGTGCTAAAGGTTTTTGGGCCCCTGTAGCCATCACAGTTGACCAATCACAATCAAAAGGGAACATTCTCATCTAGACATTATATGTAGTCACCCTACCAAGTTACAATGAAATCCCTCCATAAATACGACTTGTAGACTGTGCTAAAGGTTTTGGGGTTTTGGGCTCGGCGGCCATCATGGTTGACAGATTGGGCCAAATGGGGAAGTTATCTAGACATCATATGGAATCATCCTACCAAGTTACAATGAAATCCCTCCATATTAAATATGACCTGTTGACTGTGCTAAAAGTTTTTTGGTTTCATGCTTGGGCAACTGTCATGGTTGACAGATCATGACCAAAAGGGGACTTCTCATCTACACATTAAACACAGTCATCCCACCAAGTTACAATGAAATCCCTTCATAAATATAACCTGTAGACTGTGCTAAGGTTATCTGGTTTTGGGCTCGGGCAGCAATCACTGTTGACCGATCGCGACCAAAAGGGGACGTTCTCATCTAGACATGACCTTAAACCTGCATATGATCGGATAAGAACTGTGGGGTGTAGTCTGTGCTAAAGGAAAATGTGAACAGACTCACAAACTTCCGCATGCATTATGGCAATAGCTTATCTTGACTTTGTCAAGCTAAGCTAAAAATTGAAATTGTGCTACAACCTGACGAAATACCGAGTCTAGTAGCAAATTATATGTGTTTCCTGAATACTGTCATTAGCCATTAGAAGATGAACCTGACTGCTTTATAATTCTTTTATAATAGACTGTTCTGCTGAAATTCTTTGGTCACTTTAGTCTGATGTGCTGCATATTGGAAGGATCCCTCACTATGCAGAACACGTGTTACTACAGGTTAGCTTTTGCAAGCCTTAGTAAATTTCTTCCATTCACTCCCCAGAGCCCTAGTGGAAAGATCCCTATAAATTATCTTTCCAGCATTGTGCAGTGTGTTGAGTGGCTTTGTGGGACTTTGCTGTTTTTCATGTAAATTATTGTTAGTATGAACTATGGTGTAATGGTAATATACTTACCTTATGGTCTATATTGCTTATGTTTTACATAATAACTAGGATAACAAGGAAATCAGTAAAACTGATGGATGCTCTCCGACAGCTGACTTATTTAACAAGCAGTTTCATAAAATTGTGGTCCCCTGCTATGGGAAATCATTTGGCACATGTCTTGAAATGCAAGGACCATAACTCTGGTGAAAAATATGCGGAGAACTTTTTTATAACATTTACATGAGTGGCTTGTCACAAGGATTACTCATACCAACTTCATTGAAATCCATCCACTCATTGCCGAGATACTGCTGCAGATGTATGGATGGATGGACAGACAGTTGGTGGGAGGGAAATATGGACAAAGCGGCAACTATATGCTTCCTGGAGATCTTTTCAGGGAGCATAAAAATTGTATTACTTTGGTAAAGAAATTCTATCAAACAGTCCTATCATAGCTTTGTGTGTGTATAACTATCCATAGTGACATACACATAAAGCTATGATAGGACTGTTCGACAGAATTTCTTTACCAAACTAATAATACAATTTGCATGTCCCAACTCTGAGGTTTGGTTCTGTATTATTAGTAGTCAGGGATTGGTAGGGCTTGTCCCAAGGCTGAAACTTCTATAACTGGTTCATCCTGGGGTCAATCCCAACAAATCATCATCTATCACTCATTTCATGCTTTGTGCTCATTCTTTATAAGCACTTGATATACAAATCATATTCATGTTCACTTTCATGTGGCCATTTCTGTTGGTCTGTGCTGTACTGTGGTCAAGACAGAAAATAAAAAAATTTACAGTAATTTATATATTTTTTATACTTACCAATGACCCAGACTTAGCTGGTGCTAACTCTAAAATATTCAGGGCCAAACACACATTTTGCCCCCCCCCCCCCCCCTAATCCCCAAAATTTGCATCCAAATAAAAAAATCTAATGTCCTATATGGTCCTCCGTACTTTTGTCTACTGCGCATGCGCAGTGTCAAGGAAGTACCGAAATTGACGCCAAATCCTAATTCTTACAACCAGTGCCTGGTAAATGTTATATAATCAGTGGGGAGGTATTAGTTCCCAACTCATGGGAGGGCCATCCCCGTCTGGGTCATTGGTAAGTATAAAAAATATATAAATTACTATAAATTTTTTCATATTTTTATACTGTACCAATGACCCAGACTTTGCTGAATAGAAAAAAAGGCTGAAGGGCCTAGGACATAAAGTAAATCCAATAGGTTCAATTACATATAAAGAAGGATTTACATATATCTTTCTTGTTTATACAAAATAAGAAAGACACATTACCAATCCGTAATTGAGCACAATAACATCAATGATCTCTATTAACATCCAGTATAACCCATTATACTAATTTCTTAAAGGAAAGCCAATAAATAAAGATAGTCCAGAGAATGAGACTCTTTATACTCATTTAAAAGTGTCCGAGGATTGTATATTAACGCTCGTATGACACGTGACATATACAAATGCTTCACACCGAGCTACACTTTAAAAATATTACATAAATGAGATAGACATTAGGTTTACACTTTAAAACCATCCCAGCACCGACTCGGAATTACTGACTCAGGAGGAGGTATTCCCTTACTTTTCAATATAAAGCCGGTGATATACAGGAGAACAGAGTCACTGCTAGAACAGAAAGCCTACATAACTATAGTTGCAAATGTTTAGTGGACGACATTCTTGAGCAACAGATACCGGACCTAATCATCTAAAGTCGCCAGAAATAGACTCAATATTTCTAAGGTAAAAATTAGTGAATGTAGAAGGAGGAGACCAGTATGCAGCCTTCATCAGATCCGTAATAGCAATACTATTAGCATAAGCCTAAGATGCAGACAGCGCTCTAACTTCGTGCGCTGAAATCTTAATCATGGACTGCTGAGTTGAAGATAAACTTTCATAAGCAGTACGAATAGTCAACTGAATCCACCTAGAAATAGAATGGACCATGATGTCCCTTCTATTAGGAAGCAGAGACAGAAAGAAACGTTTTTGTCCCTTTCTGAAAAACTCAGATCTGTGTTTGTAAATACGCATAGCTCTAAATGGACACAGCAAAGGCCAATGTCCATCTGAGGACGAAGAGCCGTAATAATAATCGGCTCCAGGTACTTATTAGGAGCCTGATTCTTAGCCAAAAATCCCACATTGGTAGTTAAAGTAATAGTATTACCAACACTACAATAGTGAGAATCATCAACAGATAGAGCATGAAGCTCGCTAACTCTTCTAGTGGAAGCGAAGGCTAAGAGAAAAGCTGTCTTATAAGATAAGTATTTGAAGACTACCGTGTCAAGGGGTTCAAAAGGCGCTTCTTTGAGCTTCAGAAGAACCCAAGCTAAATTCCACTTAGGAATTAACCTAAGGGTTCTAGGTCTATTTATCGAAAAGTTTTTAACTAACTTTGATAAAGAGACATTAGATCCAATTTATAAGCTATCATGATGAGCATAAGTATCCGATAGCATAGACCTATAACCCTTAATAGTTACTGGCTGCAGTTTGATCTCGTCAAACAAGTAGACCAAAAAATTAGCAATGTCTGGAATGGAGGGATCATAGATATCAATTGAATGATCCCTACACCAGCGAGAGAAAACCTTCCACTTTGCTGCATAATATAGTGAAGAGGAGGCCCTCCTACAGTTAGAAATTGCGTCCACTGCTCGTCCTGTAAATTGCTTGCCGTGCAAGAAGGACCGCACAGAGGAAATACGTGAAGGTTGAGACCTTGCGGGTTGTGATGCAGTGTGCGTGATTTCCCCTATGAAAGAAGGCCCTCCCATGGAGGAAGCTTCCGAGGAATGTTCCATAATAGACACCAAAGAAGATTTATCCATGGTCTCTGGGGCGACAGAGATGCTACCAAAAGAATCTTGCAGTGAGATTGCTTGATTTTTAACAATATCTGTGGAATCAATGGAGCTGGAGGATACGCGTATCCTATCATTCCGTCCCAAGAGATTGAGAGAGTGTCTGTGAACGCTCGAGGATCTGGGCATGGCGACACATGTCTGCAACTGATTGTTGAGATGCGTCGCAAACAAGTCTATCATTGGGCGATCCCATTGGTAGCATATCTGATTGAATACTCGCTTGTTGAGAGTCCATTCTGACGGCAATATGCGACCTTTCCGAGAGAGAGGGAGTCCGCTAGAATGTTCAGATGACCCGGAATATGATGCACCGACAGAAGAACCTGATGCTCTAGGACAAACAGAAGGTTTCTTTCCGTTAAGTTGAATAACGGAATGGAATGAGTGCCTCCCTGGTTCCGAATGTATGCTACTACTGTCGAATTGTCGGACAGTATTTGAACATGTGAATTCTGCATTATGTTCATCCAATGATGAAGCGCAAGCCAAACTGACATCATCTCTTTGATGTTTATGTGCTTGTTCAGGATCCCAAAGACCCTGGCACCTCAAATTTGTTGGGCTCAATGTCGAGCCCCAACATGTTTGACTCGCATCCGTCATAATCGTAAAAACCAGATCCGGCAGTTGCAGTGAAACTCCCTGAGTCAACCACTGAATATCTGCCGGAATCTGTCGGAATCTCTTGTTTTACTTGGTTCGATAAGACGATGTTCGTTTTGAGCGAATGAATCTTCACACACCAAGTCTGAGTGAAAAATATCTGGAGTGGACGAGTGTGTAAGCACCCCATCGGAATAAGGTCCGCGGCAACTCCGCACAAACTATCAGTCGCATAAATTCTCTTACTGTTACTACGTCTGAGTGTAGGCAAAAGCGAGCATAACAACTGACTAATTTCACTCTGGGTAACAGAAGATGAACCAGATTGTTGTGTGTCTCGAAGCTCATTCCCAAGTGAAAGAATGACTTGGACGGAACTAGATCCGACTTATTTTCGTTTACTATGAAACCGAGACATCGGAGCAATTGAAGCAGACTCTGAACATCGTTCTGAAGAGTTAATCTGTCGCCGTATCTCTGAAGAATGTCGTCCAGGTAGGCTGACGTTACCGCAGACGAATGAGCTCAGAAATGAGTCATTATTCGAGTGAAAGCCCAGGGCGCTAGATTCAGTCCGAAGCACATTGCTCGGAACTGATAAACGACTCCTAGGCCGGCAAAGCGAAGGTACTTTCTGAACGTCGGATGTACCATGACGTGAAAGTACGCATCCTTGAGATCTATGCTTGCAGCATAATTGTTCACTCGAATGCTCGCTCTCACCGATCGAATGGTCTCCATATAAAAACTTCGGAGCCACGATCAGCTTGTTTATCCAGCTTAGATCTATAACTGGACGGAACGAGCTGTCTGGTTGTGGTACCAGGAACAGGTGACTGTAAAAACCGGGAGATTCCTGGTTTTCTATGAGCTCTATTGCATAAATCTCCAGAAGAGATTGCACCTCTGATAGAATCGAATCTCTCTTCTGAAGGTTGGAAGGAAGCTGAGTCCATCATGGACTTCGTGTTAACGGAGGTTTTTCTCTGATGGACAGTTTTAGACCTTCCGAAATAATCTCCTGTACCCATCGGTCATTCGTAATTGACAACCAATTGGTTAAAAATCTTGACAGTCTTCCGCCCACTGGATCGCAATAGAGGTCCTGACCTTCACCTCCTGGACCTGCGAGGCTTGCGGAAGGAGAAACTATGTCCTGCCTGTCCAGCACCTCGACCAGTCAACCTAGGGGCATCTGACCGGTTGTCTCGGCCAGCATTTCGTCCCCTACCTGAGGCGCTACTCTGACAGTCTCTGGAGTAAGAGCTTGAGGATTTTTTAGATCCTCTATAGGAGCTTCCCTTGGACGTACTCGCGCCAGAAGCTCCTTACTCCTCTCTGCTGAGTTCTGTTTCTTAGAAACAGACTTAAAGAGCACAGAATCTGAAGCTTTCTTGGTAATCTGATCATAGATTAATGAAAGCTTACCATCAAAGAGAAATTCTCCTGAAACCGGAGCGACTCGAAGAGAGTTTTTCACCTTAGAATCCACCATAGTGGATGAAGCCAGGGCAGCATCACGTCTGACTAACTGCAAATTTGCCACTGAAAGGGCAGAGTTATACGTGGAAAATGCGACTGCCCTAGAAAGAACTCTCAAGGAAGTTTGAACATCCTGGAATTCTTTACCATCGAGATGCTGCGCTAAAGCTCTGGTAAGGTGATCTGCATATGATAAAGCATCTAAACTGGCTCTGTTAGACGAGATTGTCGTCTCCAACATACTGGAGAGAATTGACATGGACACCGGCAAAGACAATTCCAAGTTTTCGGCCTGGTTGTCTAAATGCAGAGGAACTCTATTGTTGATGAACGGCAGATGTAGAGCATGTTGCGATAAGAAACTGGTTCTGCCTGTCTTAGAGGCTAACTTAAAAATAGCATCATTCAGCAATTCAAACGTCCGTGAGACATTGCTGGACTGGACTGGATACTCAGGAACATCATCCTTAGTCTGGCCGAAAATGTCTGTATCCAGTGACGCTATCAGTCTCTTATCCGGTATTGCAGCTCTATGGTCCGATGGAACAACCTCTGGAAGGTGTTGACGGATAAAATCTACCGCTACCTAATGCTGTTCCAGAAGGGGAAAATTCAGCTCCGCAGTTTCCCTTTCACCATCCGACTGGACCAGATGCAAATCTCGGTCGTCCATGACACTGCAGAGGAATGTACCAACCCAGTTTCCTCCAACAGTTCCTGATCTGAAACCGTTTCCGAAGGTTGCTGGGACGCTGCAATGAATTGCGCTATCTGTGATAGCAAGTCCGTCATGGAGGCCTGTGGAGCTGCGGTCTTACGTTGTTTAGCCGCTGGAAGCTCCTGGGACGGTACATCCTGCATAAGGCCTCATGTCCTTGGCTACTGGATGGAGTGACCTAGACGACATGGAATCCTTTGTCGGTGAGGCAGGCTGGATATCTGAGGTCACAAAGTCAAGGTGCGGTCGTATGTACTGGCGTGTAGAAGAGGAAGCCAATAGACTAGCCGACACCGGCTGTCTATGCGACGGAGCGTCCCGAGCAGGAGTGGACGTATGCTCCAACTGATGAACGTTATGCACTACAACATCTGGCCCCAGATGTTGTTGTAAGAGAGAGGGGCCTCTCTCTCTCTCGCGGTCTGGGTAGACCTGAATGAGCATGCTACCGGACTGACTAGCTTCCTCTGATCCATCCTCTGAACCGTCGTCACAGGGTTTGTGCGTGATCCGAGATTATAGTGCTCGCAACACCCTTTCTCCTCTCCTGGACCGCAACAGACATACCCGGCGTCACATCACCCACATTACGAGTGATAGATCCACCGGTCGAGCTAGCTGGCCGTAAATCCCTCTAGGGACGTAGGCACTTGTCTGATTTCCTTGAGCACTTTTGCCGCTAGCTCTTCATTGATTTGCGACAACGGCAGCACACTTCCAGAAGATATCACAGAAGCATCACCCTGTTCCTGTTCCTCTGAAAAAGAGACTGAAAAACTAGAGTGACCCTATGGTGAGAGGACCAGCATCGACCTCTCACCACTAACAATATACCGTGACACACGTCTCCAATGCTTGTCATCCCAACTAGCACAAACTGAACAAGAATTAGTGCGAGTACAGTGACTTCAGCAAATACAATGAGCATGAGAATCGGAGGAACACTTCCTCGAATTACAATTTGAACAATATTCTTTCATAATTAAAAAATATTATACAACCGTAGTAATCGCACTAACCCTCGGAAATACAAAGATACATAATAATAATACAATCCATAACAAAATTTCGAAAAATAATTCAAAAGAAAATTTTTGAAAAAATTTTGACATGAGCCCAAGTTCCCAAAGGGAACGATGAGCCCAAATGCATCCCAAAAAAGCCTAAGTGTGGACAAAAATTTTAAAACATTTCTAAAAATTAATGTTACACTTACGGATAATATTAAAGTATCTGACTACATAATAAACCTTACAGAAGACAAGGAATCACTAACAGAAAGTAACCGTTGTTAACGTAAACAAAAGTCAATAAAAAACGGAAACAAGATTCCAGGCACTGAAAAACATGGCCCGAAATCAGTAACCAATTTTAAACACTATCCGATGTAAAACAGAATCTTCCACAGAAGAATCTGCAATACATCAGATGGTAGATGCACGACCAAAACGCCCCAACACCCCAAGAGATTAGCAAGGGGGTTTCAAGGAAAGGGAGAGAGGAAACGCTTAACAAACAGTTATAGCAAGAATGAAAACATCAGGCCCATGCCCCGAAATTAGGGAACATGAAATAATTTTACACAAAAGTTAAAAAATTTATAGTAATTTATATATTTTTTATACTTACCAATGACCCAGACTTAGCTGCTGCTAACTCTTAAAAATCTAGGTCCAAACACAAATTTTGCCCCCCAATCCCCAAAATTTGCATCTAAAACCGAAAGAAATCATGTCCTAAAGGACCTCCATACTTTGCCCCCACTGTGCATGCGCAGTGTCAAGGACGTTCCGAAATTGGCGCCAATCACCATTCTTACTGGCAGTGCCTGGTCAGCGCTATGTACTCAGCAGGGAGGTAAGAGTTCCCAACTCCTGGGAGGGCCATCCCCGTCTGGGTCATTGGTAAGTATAAAAAATATATAAATTACTATAAATTTTTTAACATTTTTATACTGTACCAATGTCCCAGACTTAGCTGAATAGTAAGAAGGCTGGAGGGCCTAGGACATAGAGGAAAATCCAATAAGCTCAACTATATAATATAGAGTGAACCCCTCAAGGAGAAAAGGAGTATTAGGCTTTACATGTATCTTTCTTATTTTATTATAAATTAGAAAGATACAATACCCTTCATAATTGAGCACAATAACATTCATGTTCTCTATTAACATCCAGTATAACCCATTATACTAATTATTTTTAAAGTAAGCCAATAAATAAAGTTAGTCCAGAGAATTGAGACTCTTTATATTCATTAAAAGTGTCCGAGGATTGTATATTAACGCCCGTTTGACACTTGACATATACAAATGCTTCACACCGAGCAACACTTTAAAAATATGACATGAATGAATTTTTTAACATAACTCCCTGAGTTAACCACTGAATGTTTGCCCAAGTCTGAATCTCTTGTTTCACTTGATCTGACAAGAGAACATCTATGTCGAGCGAATGAATCTTCACACTCCAATTCTGAGTTAAGAAAATTTGGAGAGGACGAGTGCGCAACCGCCCCATCAGAATGAGATCCGCGGCGGCTCCGCACAAACCTATCAGTCTCATAAACTCCCTCGCTGTGACTTTGTCTGCATGAAGACAATAGCGAGCGTAACAACTGACTAATTTCGCTCTGGTTAACGGCAGACGAACGAGATTGTTGTGCGTCTCGAAGCTCATTCCCAGATGAGTGAATGACTTGGACGGCACCAGATCCGACTTCTCCTTGTTTATAACAAAACCGAGACGTCGGAGCAATAGAAGCAGATTCTGCACATCGTTCTGAAGCGTTAACTCGTTGCCGTACCTCTGAAGAATGTCGTCCAGGTAGGCCGGCGTTACCGCAGACAAATGAGCTCGGAAATACATCATTACCGAGTTCATTACCCGAGTGAAAGCCCAGGGTGCTAGGTTCAATCCGAAGCACATCGCCCGGAATTGATACACAACTCCTAGGACTGCGAAGCGTAGATACTTTCTGAATGTCGGATGTACCATGACATGAAAGTACGCATCCTTGAGATCTATGCTTGTAGCATAATCGTTCACCCAAATACTCGCTCTGACCGACCGAATCGTCTCCATATAAAATTTCGGAGCGACGATCAGCTTGTTTATCCAGCTCAAATCTATGACTGGACGGAACGAGTCGTCTGGTTTCGGAACCAGAAACAGATGGCTGTAGAATCCTGGTGTTTCCTGGTCTTCTACGACCTCTACAGCGTTCTTCATTAAAAGAGACTGCACCTCCGATAAGAGAGCGTCTCTTTTCTGTGGATTTGACGGAAGTTGAGTCCATTTTGGACTTCGAGTTAACGGAGGCTTTCGTTTGAAGGATATTCTTAGACCTTCCAAAATCACCCCTCTCACCCAAGGGTCGTCCGTAATCGACGCCCACTCTTCTGAAAAACTCGACAACCTTCCGCTAACCGGAACGCGATAGAGGTTGAAGCCATCACCTCCTGGACCTGCGAGGCCTGCGGGAGGAGAAACCACGTCCTCCACGACCCGCACCTCGTCCTCGGGGTGTCCGACCGATTGTCCCGGCCCGAAGGACGTCCCGCACGAGAGTCGCTGCCTTGACGGTCTCTTGAATAAGACCAAGAGGACGCACCGGAACCTCTATAGGAACCCTTCTTGGGCGCATTAGACCCAGAAGTGCCTGTCTTATTCTTCTCTGTCGTATCTGACTTTTTGGAAGCGGATTTAAACAACAGAGAATCCGAAGCCTCTTCATAATTTTATCGTAGATTGCAGAAAGCTTGCCGTCGAATAGAAGTTCTCCGGAGACCGAAGCGACTCTGAGAGAGTTCTTCACCTTACTATCCACGCATGTGGATGTAGCTAAGGCTGCGTCACGTCTAACCAACTCCAGGTTTGCCACTGAAAGGGCGGAGTTATACGTGGAATAAGCCACTGCCCTTGAAAGAAGTCTTAATGAGGATTGTATATCCTGGAATTCTTTCCCTTGAAGATGCAGTGATAACGCCTTTGTAAGGTGGTCTGCGTAAGATAAAGCGTCTAAACTGGCCCTGTTAGACGTGATTGTCGTATCCAACACCGCGGTTGGAACGGACAAAGACGATGGTAATGACAATTCTAAGTCTTCCGCCTCGTCGTCAAGACGCAGAGGAACTCTCGGAATACCCTGTCCTGCCGTATCGAATTTATTCCTTGCATTAATGAAAGGCAGGTTAAGAGCATTGGAGAACAAGAAACCAGCTTTGCCTGTTTTGGAAGCAAGCTTGAATATAGCGTCGTTCAATAATTCAAATGTTCTTGTGACATTATTGGACTGAGACGGAAACTCAGGGACAATGTCTCTGAACCGCTCAAAGAATTCAGTGTCCAATGACGCTATTATTCTCTTGTCCGGAACTGCAGCAGTCTGGCCCGACGGAACAACGTGAGGAAGGAAGTGCCGGATAAAATCCACGGCAGCTTTATGTTGTTCCGAAAGGGATAGCTCCAAGTCATCCGTATCCCTTTCACCAACCGGTCGGACCTCACGATGCTCTCGGTCGTTCGCACCCGATGCTTCGGCGGAGCGTACCGACCCAGCGCAGTCGGATAATTCCCGATCCGACACCGATTCTGTCGGCTGCTGGGATGATGTGATAATTTGTGCTATCTGAGCAAGCACGTCTGTCATCGAGGCCTGCGGAGTGGCGGTCTTTCGCTGCTTCGCCGTGGGAAGCTCCGCATCAACTGACTCCCGCATACTCTTCCTATGCGAACGTCCGGAGTCTACCGGCCTCGTGTCCCTAGCTACCGGATGGCGTGACCTGGTCGCCGAAGAATCCCTTATCGGCGAAGCTGGTAGAATCTCCGCGGTCACGTAGCCAAGGTGCGGTCGTGTGCGCTGGTGAGAGGATGAGGAAGCCTGAGCAGTCTCCGCGGACTGCCTAAACAACGGAGTGTCCCGAGCGACGGACGTGTGCTCTGCTTGCGACACATTTTGTACCACAACATCAGGTCCCTGATGTTGTTGTACGAGTGAGGGGCCTCTCTCGCTCGCGGCCCGGCTGGACCTGGACAAGCTAGGAACCGGACTAGAAGGCTTCCTCCGATCTCTACTAACATCCGCCGTCACTGGGTGTGCACCTAGTATATTTATAGTGCTTGCATCACCCAACATTTCCTCCTGGACCGCAACGGACGAACCCGGCTGCCGAACCATTCGGTGAATGGACGCTACACCGGGCGAGCTAGCGGACGACAGCGCCGTCGATCCTACTAGGGACCTCTTAGGCAACTGTCATATCTCCATGAGCACTTTTGCCGCTAACTCTTCATTCAATTGTGATGACGGAAGCGCACTCTTGGAAGATAACATGGAAACATCACCCTGTTCTTGTTCCTCTGAAATAGAAACTGATAGACTAGAGTGACCCTGCGGAGAAAGGACCGGCATAGCCCTTTCTCCACTAACAACATACCGTGACACACGTTTCCAATGTTTGTCATCCCAATATTGACATATAGAACAGGAGTTAGTGCGAGTACACTGACTACAATTAATACAATGATCATGAAAGTCAGAGGAAGATTTCTTCCTATCACAATTTGAACAATGTCCTTTCATTGTGAAAAGACAACAACAAGTCCTAGTACTCGCACAAACCCCTAAACACAAAGATACATAATAACATGATCCATTAACATTGAAAAAAGCAAATGAAATTCAAAATAATTTTTGAAAAATATTTTTTCAGCGAAGCCCAAGTTTCTGAAAAGTAACGTTGAGCCCCAATGGATCCCAATGGTAAGTGTAGTCAAAAATTTTAAAATTATTTAAAATAATTATTGCAACACTTACGGATAATAATAATGTATCTTGTTTGTTTGTTGGTGGTTAACGTCACATATTTATGCACCATGGCTAATCGTGACACAACATGGAGATGAAGTCAAGTTTAGGCAATCGTTGATCAACATGTTGCCCATTTTAGAGGACTTTCACCCCAAGCATTGGTGACTGGGTCCTATTTTACTAGTAAAGCGGAACTGGTTTACCACAGTAAACAAGTGCTGCTTACTTCCCAGGGTTCCCACGGAGAAATGTATCTTGTAATGAGATAAACTACTCCAAAGGCAAAAAGCCCCCCTCAAAAGAGACTGTTGCCAGTGTAAACAAGAAGTGTATAAACACCAGAAAACATGACTCCAGGCACTGACAATACTGGCCCGAAATTAGTTATCAAAATTACACACTATCTGATGCAAAACAGAGACTTCCAGAGAAGAATCTGCAGAACATCAGATGGTAGATGCAGAACACAACGTCTAAACACCCATGGGTGAAAACGTAAACATGGGGAAAATAACAGAATTCATTCTGTAACCAAGCTAATTCTCCCAAGAAATTTTAGGAGTAATCTTACTCAAAAATATGCCAAAAGCATGAGAGAATAGCAAGGGAGGACTTACAGGATAAGGAGAGAGGAAACACTGAATAAGCAGAGCAACTTCAAAGTAAGAATGACAACAACAGGCCCATGCCTCGAAAATAGGCAACTCAACATAATTTTATAACAAAATTTTAAGTTACAGCCCTGATTATTTTCTGTCACTCCTTTTTCCTCTCCTCCTTCTCTATCCTCCTTAGAATCACCATTTCTCCAATGTTTATGTGTCTGGCATCATTTAAACTGAGATTTACAAGCACAAAGATCAGTGAGATGTTAACTGATGAAGGGCCAAACAAAGAATGGTGATTGGCGCCAATTTTGGAACGTCCTTGACACTGCGCATGCGCAGTGGGGGCAAAGTATGGAAGTCCTTTAAGACATGATTTCTTTTGGTTTTAGATGCAAATTTTGGGGATTGGGGGGCAAAATTTGTGTTTGGCCCTAGATTTTTAAGAGTTAGCACCAGCTAAGTCTGGGTCATTTGCGCAGTATAAAAATATTATAAGTTACAGCCCTGAACAGCCCTGAACACATCCATCCACTGTACCAAAAGCATGGGAGATTAGCAAGGGGGGTTTCAAGGAAAGGGAGAGAGGAAACACTTAACAAACAGTTATAGCAAGAATGAAAACATCAGGCCCATGCCCCGAAATTAGGGAACATGAAATAATTTTACACAGAAATTATAAGTTACAGCCCTGAACACATCCATCTACTGTTCCTTCCTCTCATCCTTGGATCCACCATTTTCATCATGATTTTGTGTCTGGCATCATTTTAACTGAGATTATAAGCACAGACATCAGTGAGATGTTACTGATAGAAGGGCCAAACAATAAGGATTTGGCACCAATTTCGGTACTTCCTTGACACTGCGCATGCGCAGTAGACAAAAGTATGGAGGAACATATAGGACATTAGATTTTTTGATTTGGATGCAAATTTTGGGGATGGAAGGGGGGGGGGGGGGAGAAATTTGTGTTTGGCCCTGAATATTTTAGAGTTAGCACCAGCTAAGTCTGGGTCATTGGTACAGTATAAAAATATAAGCAGACTGTCAACTGGAAAATGTCCCCAGAGGGTGAATTTCGTGATGCTATCCTGCACAGCAGGGTAGCATCACTAAATTTACCCTCTGTGAGCCTCAATCTGAATCAGATCAGGGTCTCAAAACTAAACAGAAAGAGGTACCCAGAGGATAAATTGGCCAACTGTACGGGATAGCATTATCAAATTCACCCTCTGGGGACCTCATTCTATAAATGTCAGACTGCTTATTTTCAGGCCTGCCTGTGGAGACTAGTGAATAAGTGTATATAGAAATGTGTATGCCATATATTATAAATAAAATAACAAATTCCAAATAATAACAAATTCTGTATTTAAATAAATTATTACATAGATGTACTTTCTTCTTATTTAACTTTTACTGTAGACTTTGTCCATAGATGTCAGTATCCTGCAGGTTTTTATTGCTCGTGAGGCATTGTTGAAAACAAAAGAAGGGCCCAAATTGATCAGGCTGACACTCAATGCTGTAATCACTTACAAAGAGTCTATTCCAGGGTTGATTGTCATCCTGAAATTTATTTGGTTTATTCAGATAAAAATTCATTTGACTGACCCTTTATTTGAGTGACCTCTCTCAGAAGTAATGGATGTCTATAATTCATGGCCTTTTTCTTCTGTTGCTGAATACAAGCTTAGAGTTATCTTCCTTCGTCTGTTCAGACATTTGCCAAGTTCTCTTTAACTCTTTGCATGCTGCTGGTGGATATTACTGCCCAGGACAGATAATCTCCTGTCATTAAAACAAGAAACTTTGAGCAGATTGAACCAAAGTTTCCCCTCTAAATTGTATTAACATTTGACCAGTGATTTCCTGCTTTAAATTTTAATGAATTTTTCGTCATGTTGTAGTCATGGTTGCTGTACAGCAGCCATAACTACATTTGATGAAAAATATATTCAAAATACTCATCATGGTAAGAGTTAATTCCAACCCTTTGTATTTAGATCAACCCTTCCCAGTGTTTTCATTTATGCATTATAACTGATCTAGTAACACGTAAATCTGTAAAGCAGACATGGCTGTGACTCGCAAAGCTGAACTGTTATTCATGCTAGGTCTGGGTCACTGGTTCACTGGTTTACTGTTATCAGGTATTTTTTGTTTTAAAAAATTTGATTAGCAGTTTCCATCTTGGTTTCAAAAAGTGATGATAAACAGTGAAAATAAGGCCAATATGAAAGAAAAATGATTAGCATTTAGACATTTTTGACTAGCATTTTGCGATGCGAATCCAGTCATTAAATACCCTGGTTATAGTATAAGAATTGATTAGACATTTACAAGTAGTTGACTACAATGGCCCACAGAAATAATACCATGACATAAAAACATATAAAGATGTGGACAAAAGATTTTATAATGCTGTCTCTCCTTTTTCTGAAACCAAACTGACCTAGCTTCAATACAAGAGTCAAAAGGGTTTGTGCTACCCAACAATGTCTCCTTTCACCTTCAGCAAGCTAAAACCATTGTTTAATTATAAGATGGTATTTTTTTGCTGTGTCTCATTTTCAGTTACAACCATATAATTTGTGAATATAGATTTGTTATGTTATGTTACTGGAGGGTGATTAAACAAACTCTCTCTCAAAAAATAATTTTGTACTCAGCCCGATAACCCTCTACCCAATGCACATGATATCAAAATTTATTATTTTATTAAGTTTTTAAAAAAATTCAGCAAAACCATGTGACCCCATCATTGGAAAGAGCTCTAGTGAGGGGTAACATGATATGGTTTCGCTGAAATTTCTTGAAAAGTTAAAAAATTTATAGTAATTTATATATTTTTTATACTTACCAATGACCCAGACATAGCTGGTGCTAACTCTTAAAATATAGGGCCAAACACAAATTTTGCCCCCCAATCCCCAAAATTTGCATCTAAAACTAAAGAAAACATGTCCTGAGAGGCCCTCCACACCTCGCCCCCACTGCGCATGCGCAGTGTCAAGGACGTTCCGAAATTGGCGCCATTTATCATTCTAATAACCAGTGCCTGGTAAGCGCTATGTACTCAGCGGGGAGGCAAGAGTTCCCAACTCCTGGGAGGGCCATCCCCGTCTGGGTCATTGGTAAGTATAAAAAATATATAAATTACTATAAATTTTTTAACATTTTTATACTGTACCAATGACCCAGACATAGCTGAATAGTAAAAAGGCTGGAGGGCCAAGGACATAGAGCAAAATGGAATACGCTCAATAAAATAAAATAGAGTCATCCCCTGTAGGGAAAAGAAGTAATAGGCCTTACATGTATCTTTCTTATTTATGATAAATTAGAAAGATACAACACCTTCCAAAAATTGAGCTTCATACATCCATGTACTCTATTAATATCCAATAATCCTTATACTAATAATTTTTAAAGTAAGCCAATAATAAAGTAAGTCTAGAGAAAAGAGACTCTTATACTCCTAAAAGTGTGTGAGAATTGCTTTATCATGTCCGTTGACATATGCAATATTCAAAAGCTATACTTTAAAAACTAAGACTTGAATGAATTTTATAAACTTAAACTTCTCACGAAACAACCATCCCAATAACAGCTCAGAATTACTAACTCCGGAGGAGGTATCCCCTTGTTTTCATAGTAAAAACAGGTGACCCAAGGGAACACCCTCCCCCCCCCCTTTTTCTTGCCCTGGGTCAAATAGCCCAGAGCGAAGAGGGCAGCCGAACGGAGACACTGCCGAAACAGACAGCCTACTTAGCTATAGTAGCAACTGTTAAGTGAATGACATTCTGAGCAGTAGATAATAGACCTAACAATAGAGGCCTCCAGAAATGGACTCGATATTTCTGAGATAAAATTCATGAATGGATGGCTGAGCGCAAAGAGCAGCCTTCAAAAATCTATAATAGCAACACTATTAATGTAAGCCCAAGAAGTAGAAGAACTCTTACTTCATGAGCCAAAATCTTAAGCACAACTGCTAAGCCAATGATATACCATAAGCAGTACGCTAGTTAATAGAATCCATTAACAATAAAATGGAGCGTAACGTCCTTCTACTAGACATCAAAGACAGAAGAAGCTTACGCCCTTGTAATAAACAGATATCTGTTTATAAATACATAAACTGTACCCGGAAAGAGTAAAGGCCTATGCCCATACGAAGACGGAAGGACCTTAAAATAATAGGTTCCGGATAATAGGAGCCTAACTCATATGCAACAATCCAACCTAAATAGTAACGGAAGTATTGATTCCGAAACTATGAAAGTGAAAATCATCCATCGATAGTGTATGAAACTCACTGACTCTACAGTAAAAGAGAAACCAACAGAATTACTGTCTAAAAGGTCAGAATTTGAAAACTACTGTTTCCAGAGGCTCAAATGATTACTTAGCTAAATAAGAACCTGAAGTTAAAATCCGTATAGGAATTTAATCTAAAGATTCTAAGTCTATTTATCAAAAAGTTACTAACTGACTTAGATAAAGAGACAAAAGACTCAATTGTAAACTATCGTAGAGTGCATAGGTATGAGGTAACATAAACCTATAACCTAAATAACAACAGGCTGCAGTAGATCTTGTGAAACAAGTATACTAAAAAATAGCAATGAGTAGTATGGAGGGATCAACCATATGAACATAATGATCCCTACACCACGACGGAAGAGCCTCCACTTTAGTCGCATAGAATAGCGAAGAAGAGGATCTCCTATAGTAAGAAATCGCGTCCAAAGCTCGTCCAGTACAGTGCTTACAATGCAATACGGACCACACAACGGAATACATGAAGGTTGCGACCTTGCTGGTTGTGATAAAGATGACACGATTTACCCAGTGAAAAAAGATCCTCACATAGAGGAAGATTTCACGTTAAGATCCACAGTAGACAAGAGAGTAAATTACTCATGATCTCTGTGAAGATAGAGATGCTATCAACAGAAATGTATTGTGGTTGTTTATCTTAGCAATACCTGCTAAAACAACAGCGCCGGAGGATACGCGTATCCTATCATTCCGTCCTATAGATCAATAGAGCGTTAACAGTATTAGCTCAGAGATCTGGACAAGCCAACACATACGTCTGCAATTGATTAGCAAGCTGTGTCATAAATAAAACATCATTGGGCGCTCCCATAGATAGCAAATCTGATTGAAAACTTGTTTGTTGAGAGTCCATTCTGACAGCAACAAGCGACCCGTAAGAGAACGGGAGTGCGATAAAACAATCAGACGACCCAGAATATGACGGACCAAAACTGAACTTGGTGTACTATAACCAACAGACGGATTCTTTCCATTAAATTGAATAACGGAAACGAAAGAGTGCCTCCCTGGTTCCGGAGATACGCCACTACTGTCGAATTAAAGGACAGGAATTTGGGCATGCGTTTCTGAATAATGTTCATGCAATGACATAAAGCAAGCCTAAAAAACATTATTCCGCGGAAGTTAAACTGATAGCTAAAAGACTGCGGAACCCAAAGACCCTGGCACTTCGAATCCGTAGGGATCAGTATATATCCCAATCTGTTTGACTGGCAACCGTCATAACAGCCACACTCGGGTCCGGCAACTGCGGCGGCACTCTCTGAGTCAACCACCGAATGTTTGCCCCAGTCTGAATCTCTTGTAACACTAGATAGACAAGAGAATGTATAAATCAAGCAATTCATGGATTGCCGGAAAGTTGCCGTCGAAGAGAAGCTCCTCCGAGAACGAAGCGACTCTGAGAGAGTTCTTAACCTACTATCCACGCGTGGATGTAGCTAGGGCTGCATCACGTCTAACCAACTCCAATCAGCCACTGAAGGGCGGAGTTATACGTGAACAAACTACTGCCCTCAAAAGAAATTACATTGAGAATAATATCCCGTAAATCTTTTCTTGAAGACGTAATGATAACGCCTCAGTAAGGCGGATTAAGTATAATAAAGCGTCTAAGTTAAGTCTACTATACATAATGTCGTTCCCAACATTGAAATTGGAAAAGACATAAACGGTGAAAAAGAATATATGCAGTCTTTAATCACACCGTCTAGACGCATATGAACTCTCGGTATGCCCTGCTCTGCCAAAATAAACTATATGTAAAAAAGATAAAATGGCAGAAATGAGCCACGCGGACAAGAAACTAAACTATCATGCTTAGTAGCAGGCTTGTATATATATATAAATATATAGCGTCGAAAAATAAAACACATGTTGTAATGACAATATTGGACTGCGTCGGTAAGTCAGGGACAAAGTCCCTGTACCGATCGAAAAATCCGAGTCCAATGACGCTATAAGTCTCTTATCCAAGATCGCAGCAATGAAGTCCAAAAAATAATCACTGGAAGAAATGCCAGAAGATATGAAAGGCATCTTCCGATACTACTAAAGGGAAAACTCGAAATCTTTCGAATCCCTTTCGCCATCCTGTCGGACCCTATAAAGCGTTCGGTCGTCCGTAGCTTGATGCAACCGCGGACCGCACCGACCCAGTGCCGTCGGATAATTCCTGATTCGACCGAGAAACCGTCAATTGCTGGGATGCTGCGAAACAACTGTGCTAACTCGGATAGCACGTCCGTCACTGAGGCCTGAGGAGCAGCGGTCTTACGATGCATTGCCGCAGGAAGCTCCGAGATCGTTACCCCGTGCATACTTCCAATATGCGAGCGAACGGAGTGTATAGGCCTCGTGTCCCTTGGCTACCGGATGGCGCGACCTATTCGCTGTGGAATCACTGAATGCCGAAACTGATCGGATACTCGAGGTCACGTAGCCAATGTGCGGTCGTGTGCCCTGCTGTGAGGATGAGGAAGCATTAAAGACAGTCTCTCGGACTGTCAATATAACGGAGCGTCCCGAGCAACGGACATATGCTCCGAATGTAAAATATCTGAACCACAACAAGCGGTCCCCTATGTTGTTGGCTTCCTCCGATCTGTCCTCAATCTGCCGTCACTGGGTGAGTACTAAAGTAATTAAAGTGCTCGCATCACCCAAATCTCCTTCCTAGACCGCAACGGACGAACCCGGCAGCCGAACCATTCGATGAATGTACGCTACACCGGGTGAGCTAGCGAATGTCACTCCGTAAGCGATAGACATATTCCATGAGCACTTATTGCCGCTAACTCTTCATTAACTATGACGACAGAGGCACACTTTTGAAAGACATCTCCATAACTCTTCGAACAAGAAACCAGAAATGCTTGGATAGCAAGCATAAAATAATATATATAGCGTCGTTCAATAATTCGAAAGTTTGTGTGACATTATTGGACTATGTCGGAACTGAGGGACGATGTCCCTGAACCGAACCAAAAATTTCTAAGTCCACCGACGCTATCAGTTTCTTATCCGGCATCGCAGCATATGTTGTTCCGAAAGGGAAAGCTTGAAATCCACCGAATCCCTTTCGGTATCCCGTCGGACCGGATGAAACTTTCGGACGTCCGTACCCGCTTCCGCGGAGCGTCCCGACCCAGCATCGTCGGATAAAATATATGCGACAGATTCAGTTGATGCTGGGATGCTGCGATAAACTGTGCTATTAAGGAAAGCACGTCCGTTCCCGAGGCCTGTGCAGTAGCGGACTTACGATGCATTGCCGCTGGAAGCTCCGTGTACGTTGACTCCCGCATACTTCCTATGCGAACGTCCGGAGTCTGCAGGCCTCGAGTCCCCGGCTACCGACCCAGCGCTGTCGGATAATTCTCGATCCGACACCGTTTCTGTCGGCTGCTGGGATGCTGCGATAAGCTGTGCTATGTGCACAAGAATGTCCGGCGTCGAGACCTGCGGAGGCGCAGTCTATCGCTGCTTCGCCAAGGGCAGCTCCGCATCAGATGGCTCCCGCATACTTTTCCTATGCGAACGTCCGGAGTCCATCGGTCTCGAATCCCTGGCTGCCGGATGGTGTGACCTGGTCGCCGAAGAATCCTTGATCGGCGAAGCTGGAATATATCGGCGGTCACGCAGCCAAGGTGCGGTCGTGTGCGCTGACGAGAAGAGGAAGCCTTAGCAGTCTCAGCGGACTGCCTATACAACGGAGCGTCCCGAGCGACGGACGTATGCTCCGCTAATGACACATTTGTACCACAACATCTGGGGCCAGATGTTGTTGAACGAGAGAGGGGCCTCTCTCGCTTGCCGTCCGGATGGACCGGAACGAGCTATGAACCGGACTAAAAGGCTTCCTCCGTTCTCCCTCCGATCCGCCGTCACTGGGTGTGCATTAAGTTAATTTTATAGTGCTCGCATCACCCCAAAATTCCTTCTAGACCGCAACGGACGAACCCGGCTGCCGAACCATTCGGTGAATGGATGCTACACCGGGCGAGCTAGCGGACGTCAAAGGCCGTCGAACCTACTAGGGTCCTCTTAGGCAATTGGCGTATTACATGAGCACTTTTCCGCTAGCCCTTCATTAATTGTGACGACGGAGGCACACTGTTGGAAGACATCACAGATACATCACCCTAATCTTGATCGTCTGAAACAGAAATTGATAAAGTAGAGTGACCCTGCGGGGAAAGGACCGGAGTGTCCAAATCCCCAACAACATACCGTGACATACGCTTCCCATATTGTCATCGAAATCATACGATACAGAACCGGAGTTAATGCGAGTACACTGACCACATATAGAATGATAATAAGGTCAGAGGAAGACTTCCTCTTAAAACAATCGATCAATATCCTTTCAGTGTGAAAAGAAAACAAGTCCTGGTACTCGCACTAACCCCTGGCAATCAAAATACATAATAATAATATGATCCATTAATATAGAAAAAATAATTGAAATCAAAATATTTTGAAAAAATATTTTTTCAGAACAGCCCAAGTTTCTGAAAAGTAACGTTGAGCCCCAATGGATCCCAAGCCTAAGTGTGGACAAAAATTTTAAAAATATTTTAAACAATTTATTCAACACTTACGAACAATAATAATGTATCTAGTTATGATTGAAATAACATAAAGATATTATTATTTAGAAATCCCCCCCTCACACAGAGGGCTGTTGTAAATGTAAACAATGAGTGTAAAAACACTAAAATAAGACTCCAGGCACCCAGGCCCGAAATCAGTTACCAAAAATACACCATCTGATGCAAAACAGAGACTTCCAGGGAAGAAACTGCAGAACATCAGATGGTAGATGCAGAACACAACGCCTAACCACCCGTAGGTGAAGACGTAAACATGGGGAAAGAACAGAATTCATTCTGTTATTCAGCTAAACTCCCAAGAAATTTTAGTAATAATAATTACAGAAATTATGCCAAAAGCATGGGAGAATAGCAAGGGGGAACTTAAAGGACAGGGAGAGAGGAAAAACACTTGAAAAAACAGTGTAACTAAATAATCAGAATGACAACAAAATGGCTGCTGCCTTGAAAATAGGTAACTTAACATAATTTCATTAAAAAATTTTAAGTTACAGCCCTGATAATATTCTGTCACACATTCTTTTCCTCTCCTCCTTTTCTATCCTCCTTAGAATCACCATTTCACTAATATTTATGTGTCTGGCATCATTTAAACTGAGATTTAAAAGCACAAAGATCAGTCAGATGTTAACTGATGAAGGGCCAAACTTAGAATGATAAATGGCGCCAATTTCGGAACGTCCTTGACACTGCGCATGCGCAGTGGGGGCGAGGTGTGGAGGGCCTCTCAGGACATGTTTTCTTTAGTTTTAGATGCAAATTTTGGGGATTGGGGGGCAAAATTTGTGTTTGGCCCTATATTTTAAGAGTTAGCACCAGCTATGTCTGGGTCATTGGTACAGTATAAAAATATATTTTTTCAGCTGCTTAATTTGCAAATTACGCTGGCAGATGCAGCTGATTTGTTAGGTAAAGGGTTAACTCTCCGCATACTGATAAAATATGATAAATTTAAAGTAATTTGTATATTTTTTGTACTTGCCAATGGCCCAGACTTAGCTGGTGCAAACTCAATATTATCAAGGGCAAAACACAAATTTTAATCCCCCCAACCCCCCAAATTTTCATTCAATACTGAAAGTTAAAAAATTTATAGTAATTTATATATTTTTTATACTTACCAATGACCCAGACTTAGCTGGTGCTAACTCTAACAAAACCAGGGCCAAACACAAATTTTGCCCCCCAATCCCCAAAATTTGCATCCAAAACAAAAAGAAATCATGTCCTAAAGGACCTCCATACTACGCCTCTACTGCGCATGCGCAGTGACGCAGTCGTCCCGAAATTGGCGCCAATTATCATTCTTACAGGCAGTGCCTGGTCAGCGCTATGTACTCAGCGGGGAGGAAAGAGTTCCCAACTCCAGGGAGGGCCATCCCCGTCTGGGTCATTGGTAAGTATAAAAAATATATAAATTACTATAAATTTTTTAACATTTTTATACTGTACCAATGACCCAGACTTAGCTGAATAGTAAACATGCTGGAGGGCCTAGGACATAGAGGAAAATCCAATAAGCTCAACTATATAGTAAAGAGGTAACCCCTTAAGGAGAAAAGGAGTATTTGGCTTTACATGTATTTTTCTTATTTAATATTAAATTAGAAAGATACACTACCCTTAATAATTGAGCACAATAACATTCATGTTCTCTATTAACATCCAGTATAACCCTTATACTAATTATTTTTAAAGCAAGCCAATAAATAAAGTAGTCCAGAGAATTGAGACTCTTTATAATCATTTAAAAGTGTCCGAGTATTGTATATTAAAGCCCGTTTGACACTTGACATATACAAATGCTTCACACCGAGCTACACTTTAAAAATAAGACATGAATGAATTTAAACATTAATATTACACTTTAAAACCATCCCGGAAGCGACTCAGAAATACTGACTTGGAGGAGGCATTCCCTTGCTTTTCACTATAAAGCAGGTGACCTAAGGGAACACCCGCCCCCCCCCCCCCCCCCCCCCCCCCCCCCCTTCCCCTTGCCCTGGGTCAAATAGCCCAGAGCGAAGAGGGCAGCCGGACGGAGTCACTGCCGGAACAGAAAGCCTGCATAACTATAGTTGCAACTGTTTAGTGGACGACATTCTGAGCAACAGATAACGGACCTAAACAATGCAGGTCTCCAGAAATGGACTCAATATTTCTGAGATAAAAATTCGTAAATGTGGATGGCTGAGACCAATAAGCAGCCTTCATTAAATCTGTAATAGCAACACTATTAGCATAAGCCCAGGAAGTAGAAAGAGCTCTTACTTCATGAGCAGAAATCTTAAGCACAGACTGCTGAGAAGAAGATAAATCTTCATAAGCAGTACGGATAGTTAACTGAATCCATCTAGCAATAGAATGGACTGAAATGTCCTTTCTATTAGGCATCAAAGACAGAAAGAAACGTTTCCGTCCCTTTCTGATAAACTGAGATCTCTGTTTATAGATACGTAGTGCTCTAACAGGACAGAGTAAAGGCCTACGCCCGTCTGAAGATGGAAGAGCCTTAATAACAATAGGTTCCAGATATTTATTAGGAGCCTGATTCTTAGCTAAAAAACCCACATTAGTAGTGAAGGTGATAGTGTTCCCAACACTACGATAATGAGAATCATCCACCGATAGTGCATGAAGCTCACTGACTCTTCTGGCAGAAGAGAAAGCTAAGAGAAAAGCTGTCTTATAAGATAAGAATTTGAAATCTACTGTCCCAAGAGGTTCAAATGGCTTTTCCTTCAATTTAAGGAGAACCCAAGCTAAATTCCACTTAGGAATTAATCTAAGAGTTCTGGGTCTATTTATCGAAAAGTTTCTAACCAACTTCGATAAAGAGACATTAGATCCAATTTGTAAACTATCATGATGTGCATAGGTATCAGATAACATAGATCTATAACCCTTTATAGTAACAGGCTGCAGTTTGATTTCGTCAAACAAGTATACTAGAAAGTTTGCAATGTCTGGTATAGAGGGATCGAATATATCTACAGAATGATCCCTACACCAACGACGAAAAACCTTCCACTTAGCCGCATAGTTTAGCGAAGAGGAGGTCCTCCTACAGTTAGAAATCGCGTCCACTGCTCGTCCTGTAAAGTGCTTGCCATGCAAGAAGGACCGCACAACGGAAAAACGTGAAGGTTGAGACCTTGCGGGTTGTGATGGAGTTGGCGCGATTTCCCCTGCGAAAGAAGATCCTCTCGTGGAGGAAGCTTCCACGGTAGGTCCCACAACAGACACCTGAGTAGATTTTTCCACGGCCTCTGTGGCGACAGAGATGCTACCAACAGAATCTTGCATTGAGATTGTTTTATCTTTAGCAATACTTGTTGAATTAACGGCGCTGGAGGATACGCATATCCTATCATTCCGTCCCAAGGGATCGACAGAGCGTCTACTGCAAATGCTCTTGGATCCGGACACGGAGACACATACGTCTGCAACTGATTGTTGAGATGTGTCGCAAATAAGTCTATCATTGGCCGTTCCCATTGGTAGCAAATCTGATTGAATACTTGTTTGTTGAGAGTCCACTCCGACGGCAACAAGCGACCCTTTCGTGAAAGGGAGTCTGCTAGCACATTCAGACGACCCGGTATGTGACGGACCGAAAGAAGAACGTGATGTTCTAACGCAAACAGAAGGATTCTTTCCGTTAGATTGAACAACGGAACTGAATGAGTGCCTCCCTGATTCCGTATATACGCCACTACTGTCGTATTGTCGGATAGGATTTGGACATGAGCATCGTGAATAATGTCCATCCAGTGACGTAACGCAAGCCAAATTGACATCATTTCCTTGATGTTTATGTGCTTGCACAGGAATTGCGGATCCCAAAGACCCTGGCATCTCGAATCCGTTGGGATTAATGATGCACCCCAACCTGTTTGACTGGCATCCGTCATAACGGTAAAACTCGGATCCGGCAACTGCAGCGGAACTCCTTGAGTTAACCACTGAATGTTTGCCGAAGTCTGAATCTCTTGTTTCACTTGATCTGACAAGAGAACGTCTACATCGAGCGAATGAATTTTCACACTCCAATTCTGAGTCAGGAAAATTTGAAGAGGACGTGTGCGTAGCCGCCCCATCGGAATGAGATCCGCGGCGGCTCCGCACAGACCTATCAGTCTCATAAATTCTCTCGCCGTGACTTTGTCTGCGTGCAGACAATAGCGAGCGTAACAACTGACTAATTTCGCTCTGGTTAACGGCAGACGAACGAGATTGTTGTGCGTCTCGAAGCTCATTCCCAGATGAGTGAATGACTTGGACGGCACCAGATCCGACTTCTCCTCGTTTACTATAAAACCAAGACGTCGGAGCAATAGAAGAAGATTCTGAACATCGTTCTGAAGCGTTAACTCGTTGCCGTACCTCTGAAGAATGTCGTCCAGGTAGGCCGACGTTACCGCAGACGAATGAGCTCGGAAGTAGATCATTACCGAGTTCATTACCCGAGTGAAAGCCCAGGGTGCTAGATTCAATCTGAAGCACATCGCCCGGAATTGATACACCACTCCCAGGACTGCAAAGCGTAGATACTTTCGGAATGTCGGATGTACCATGACGTGAAAGTACGCATCTTTGAGATCTATGCTCGTTGCATAATCGTTCACCCGAATACTCGCTCTGACCGATCGAATCGTCTCCATATAAAACTTCGGAGCGACGATCAGCTTGTTTATCCAGCTCAAATCTATGACTGGACGGAACGAACCGTCTGGTTTCGGAACCAGAAACAGATGGCTGTAGAATCCCAGAGATTCCTGGTTTTCTACGACCTCTACCGCGTTCTTCATTAAAAGAGACTGCACCTCTGATAACAGAGCGTCTCTGTTCTGTGGATTTGACGGAAGATGAGTCCACTTTGGACTTCGAGTTAATGGAGGCTTTCGTTTGAAGGATATCTTTAGACCTTCCGAAGTCACTCCTCTCACCCAAGGGTCGTCCGTAATCGACGCCCACTCTTGTGAAAAACTCGACAACCTTCCGCCAACCGGAACGCGATAGAGGTTTAAGCCATCACCTCCTGGACCTGCGAGGTCTGCGGTAGGAGAAACCACGTCTTCCACGACCCGCACCTCGCCTCGTCGACCTCGGGGCGTCCGACCGATTGTCCCGGCCAGAAGGACGTCCCGAACGAGAGTCGCTATCCTGACGGTCTCTCGAATAAGACCAAGAGGACGCAATGGAACCTCTATAGGAACCTCTCTTGGGCGCATTAGACCCAGAAGTGCCTGTCTTATTCGTGTCTGCTGTATCCGACTTCTTAGGAGCCGATCTGAACAACAGAGAATCATTAGCTTTCTTTTTAATTTTATCATAAATAGCGGAAAGCTTGCCGTCAAAGAGAAGTTCTCCTGAGACCGAAGCGACTCTAAGAGAGTTCTTCACCTTAGAATCCACTAGTGTGGATGTAGCTAGGGCTGCGTCACGTCTAACCAACTCCAGATTTGCCACTGAAAGGGCGGAGTTACACGTGGAATAAGCTACTGCCCTTGAAAGAAGTCTTAAAGAGGATTGTATATCCTGAAACTCTTCCCCTTGAAGGCGCAGTGATAACGCCTTAGTAAGGTGATCTGCGTAAGATAAGGCATCTAAATTGGCTCTGTTAGACGCAATAGCTGTTTCCAACACCGCGGTTGGAATAGAAGCTGACGACGGTAATGATAGCTCTAAATCTTCCGCCTCGTCGTCCATACGCAGAGGAACTCTCGGTATACCCTGTCCTGCCGTATCGAATTTATTCCTTGCATTAATGAAAGGCAGGTTGAGAGTATTAGTGGACAAGAAACCTGCTTTCCCCGTCCTGGGAGCATGTTTAAATATAGCGTCGTTCAATAATTCAAATGTTCTAGTAACATTATTGGACTGCGACGGAAACTCGGGAGCGATGTCCCTGAACCGCTCAAAAAATTCAAAGTCCAATGACGCTATAATTCTCTTGTCCGGAAGCGCAGCAGTCTGGCCCGACGGAACAACTTGAGGGAGAAAGTGCCGGATGAAGTCCACGGCAGCTTTATGTTGTTCCGAAAGGGATAGCTCCAAGTCATCCGTATCCCTTTCACCATCCGGTCGGACCTCACGATGTTCCCGGTCGTCCGCCCCCGATGCTTCGGCGGAGCGTACCGACCCAGCGCCGTCGGATAATTCTCGATCCGACACCGTTTGTGTCGGCTGCTGGGATGCTGCGATAAGCTGTGCTATCTGCACAAGAATGTCCGGCGTCGAGACCTGCGGAGGCGCAGTCTTTCGCTGCTTCGCCGAGGGCAGCTCCGCATCA